>OMKZ01018252.1:20488-36586 GCA_900302535.1 Neoniphon sammara | reverse complement strand
GGGATGTTTTGGCAGCCTGCATGTTTTGTGCCCCTGCCGTGACAAACTGTGTTGACGCTATGAAGTAAAAAATGGGCCAAGGTGCTTTCAGGAACATGGGACTGTGAAAAAACGGTGAAAACTGCGGTTTTATGGAGCTGGAGCTGCAGTCCTGCATCGTCTTCCTCCCTCTCCTCCTCCTCCTCCTCCTCCTCCTCCTCATGTACCCAAAGATTGTAATCCAAGAATCAGCGGCTCAATCAAAGACAAGGCATGACATTTACTTCTAATCAAAGGCTTCATGACCATAGCAGCCAATTCAAAATTAATGTAGACGCACAAGCCAATGCAAACATTTACAAAGATGCCTGAACATACGCTTGCATAATATATATAAAAGTATAAAATAAATGGCATATATATATATATAAAAGCCTTTCTTTTACCTCACATAGGGGAAAAGGGGGAGTAGCCTGGCTCAGATGATTGCTTTAATGTACAGGATGCCTGGAGCTGAATGACAGGCCTGATCACCCAGGTTCATCGGACCCCCCACCACGCTCCCCTCCTACACCCGGGCATTTCTCCCTTTCATCTCCCTCCACTCGGTCCTCGCCTTAATCACGATCACCCCTGCCCTCCTCTCCACCTCTCCATCTCATCCCTCTGTATCTGCCTTGCTCTCGTAGTCCCGCGTCCCTCTGATTAAAAGCATATATCTGTCATGCCAGGCTGTATTTGCAGCAACATTCAAGACATGGAGTTGTGTCGGGTGCCTGTGCAGGAGAGCCCGCTTGCTGCCCATGCGCTCCGTTTGCATGGCTGGGCAGAGAGAAAGCAGGGGGTGCAAGTTTGGGTGACATTCGAGATGTCAGAGAGACCTCTGTAAAAAGGAAGGGGGGAAAAAAGGCGTCAGAAAAAAAGAAAAAAATGAACAGCAGTTGTGTGTTTATAAGACAGTAGGGTGTTTGTGTTGTAAGTCTTACTTTGCTTGTCATCTAGTTAAACTTGTCTACTTCGGCGAGGCTAAAAAAGGAGCAATTGCACACACACAACACAGCAGTTCGACGCGTGAAATGGTGTATGCACAGCATCACGTGTTATCTGGCCGCTGAAGTCAAACATCTGATGAGAGAAATGCAGTTTCTGCTCAAACTCGCCAAAACAGATTGTGAGGTTTTATTTCTCTGAATCTGGTAAGAAAATTTACTGTATCACTGTTTCATATAATACCGTGTCTGTCTATTTCTTCTAATGAAGATAAATTGTGCATAAACTGAGTAAAGAACATGTGATAGCTTGATTTGAAAAGCTGTTACATGTTTTCCCTGGTTCAAAACCTCAAAAAGTTTGCATCTAAATAATGTTTTGGACACTTGTTGTGCAAAAGCACAATGAATATATCAGAGTATATTTAGCACATAAATATTTAGATTAATTTTGGTCTGCGCCTGTAGTCTTGTTTACCCTGTATTTTTGTTTTCCTCTCTGGATGCATCAGCTCAGTGCTTTTCCTATGGGTCCAGTGTTTGATGTGGAGTAAAAGGCTCCAGGAGTTTATGAATGAATATTTTAAAGGGACTCAGCGAGGCGGAGGGGCACAAAATGGCTCCTCTGTCCTCACTACAAGTCGGTCAGTCATCCTGCCGCAAGCCCCACTCTGGTATCTCATAAAAGCAAAGCTGCATTGCTCTGCTGGAAATGGGAGTTGAGTACACTCTGTTTTTTAGCAAAAAAATTAAAAAAAAAACAGGAATGTGTATGTGTGTGTTTGAGAGAGAGAGAGAGAGAGAGTGAGAGAGAGAGAGGGAGGGAGGGAGGAGGGAGGAGAAACTGACAGACAGAAAGAGTGTTAGACAGAAAAATAGAAGTACAGGGTGTGGAAGAGAGGGGAAATGTATACGAGACAGTTTCTAAAATGGGCTCTCATGTTGTAGGTATCTGTGGGTTGTCACATTAGTGTGATGATCAGCTCTGAGCCTAAATCAGCCCAGATGGTTGGTGCAGATGTCTCAATCAGGATGTCCAAAAAAAAAAAGAAGGCTACACTTCCACCTCAGCCGTTTTTGCAACAGCTACATGGCCACCTCAAGTTCGGAAAATTTGCATCTTCTTTTGTGACAGTTCACACTGTTTTTCCTGCAAGTATAAGGTGACAAACAGAGTACTAGGGGCCCGCTGACTCCAAAGGCAATGGCCAAAGTCTCTGCATTGCATAAGAGCTTACAGTCGTTCAATCTTGTGAAATCCAGCAGTCACCGAAATCTTAAAAACTGCATCCACATGCAATCTGATCTCTGCTTCTCGTCTTAGATTTTTTTTGGCTGCGGTGCTTAAATTCCCCTTCGTCTGGTTCTAGCTAGTCATTCTCTGTTTATTGTTCATATGAGAGAAAGCAAAGAAAAGAAAGAGAAACAGAAGTGGCGGTGGTTGTGGCGGGGCACTCTTAATCCAGTTGCATCTGCGGTTTGCTTTTTTTGTCTGTCCTGCCATCTCATTCCATATTCTGTGCAGCTACAGTGATAAGATCAGGCCCGCGTGAGGTGGAGGGGGGGCTGTATGCTTTCTTTTTCTTTGAATAGGGTGGCAGTAGGGTGGATGGATATTGGTTTAGCTGTAGGAGCGGGAAGCTGCGATGCCCAGGTGAGATTAAGCTTGTAGGAAGATTATTAAACACCTCAGCTCAGTTTGATATCTGAGTGGCAGTGATGACAATGATAACCGCATCTGAGTTAATATTTGGACTGCTCCTCCAATGCACCACACATAAATAAATTGCATCACCAGGGAAGTGACAAAAGAAGAATTTGCGATTTTATTTAGCAGATATGGGCTGTTATCTTAAGCAGATGAGGCTTGAGACTTGTTAGAAAGGATGTCAGGTGTATATACAGACATATACATATATATGTATATGTATATATTTATATATGTTGGGACAGATCAGACAAAACAAGTGTCTACAGTCTTGCTTTCACTGCTGTTGCCTCAGAAATCGCCTTGGGAAAATCTCGTCCCTCAGGTCATTTTGCAGTAAATGTCCTGATTCATTTGAGTCTGGGAATGCTAACGCCTCGGAAAACATCGCCTCTCAGACATCTCAGGAGAGGCTGGGGCTGTTGAGCGAGCTTTCTCAGATGGGGCCGACGTGATAAACACACATAATATAGGAATGCTATTTTGTCAGATGAACCCCGCTGGCCCTGTGTCACGGTTTGGGAGCCATGTGATGTATTTCTTTTTTTCTTTTTTTTCCCCTGTGTGGCTTTCACTGAGATATTTTTGTTTTCGTTAACATGGATTCCCTCTCAGTTTGGCGAGTGTTCGATCTCTGGTATGTTCAGTACATGCTGATTAAAGATAAGATGTCTGTGGTGAGCCAGTGTTGGAGACCAGGGGTTTTCAGTGACTCATAAAGCTGCTTTTTTCAGTGCAGACACACAAACATGCATGCATACAAACATACACCCATGCACACAGCCTCTTTCCCAGCTATTACTTACAACATTTGTATTTTCCTAAACTTATAACCGGGTTAAAACTTTGCAGCAATATTCCACGGCAAAGAAAGGACAAAGATTTAAAATGTGGCTCTGTAAATTACAGTGGAGGATAGAAATGTCTTTATACCCGAATCCCTGACCAATAAATGTTACCCCAAAGCAACATTTTGAAGTGAGGTTAATGGGCAACGTGGCCTTCAGCATGGACAACGATTGCCAAAGAAGATAAAATCAATATTACACAGTTGGCTGTAAGCAAAAGGCTAATGAACAAGTGCTCTTGGTTGTAAATATTGGCAAAATTTCCCATCTAATTTGATGTCAAAAAAGGTTGCTTGTGTATCTACTTATGCCTCATACTATGGCCGGGATAATCAATCCTCAAGTGTTGCACAGTCACTAAAACTACAGTAGATCCATTATTCAATAGATATCCATATAGATCCATGGCCTTACAAGGTGACTTTGGAGTCAGTGATGCGACTCTGATGAATTCTAACAGTTTCAAAAAGTAGAAAAGGGAGCCCGGGGTGTACAATACAGATAGGCTAGATATCCAATTTTCCATATTGTACAACAACGTCACATACACATTCTGTACCTGCTGGTTTCAGTGCTTATTGAAGCTACATCACACTTGTTTTGAGACAAATATTAAAACCCAAGATGCCACTGTTTCATTTCTGCAGCATTACATCAAACGGAAAATATCTAGATGTCTTGTGCATCATTTTATACACATTTCCCTGTAATTCAGCAGGAGGTATTTGGTATCTTTTGAAAACTTGTGATCTCTGCTAGAATTTAAAATAAAGTTTGAACAAAGCTCGGCCGCGCAGGGTGCATCTGTAATGATGAACCCACTGACGGGGCCAGCTGAGATGAAGAGGCCCAAGTGGAGCGGCTTTTGCCTCGGTTGCCCTTCTGGAACAGCGGGAGGGCGTCGTTGCGCCAGGCAGCTCCCAGGTGTGAAACTGTGTAATATGGATGTGAAGCAGGACACTGCTGAAAAATAGCATGCACGCTCAGCAGAACCCTTCCCAGGATGAATAAAGGTTAAAAAAATAAAAATATAAAAATAAACAAACAACAAATACCTGACCTGGAACACTGAGTATGTGCGCCCCGGGCAGGTATGGAGCATTTCTGGCAGCCATCTGCTGCTGGGAGGAGACTCTGCGATCCGACCGCGCATGTGGAGGGAGTAATATATCAACGCTTAAAGAGGTGGAATGATCCGGTTCTAAACGCCAGACTCTAACTCTACTCAGATGTGGTTTAATACCAGATGCCTCATATATTCACTACTCCACATTATAAATGGTCGTATCATCATCAATATTGTGGGTCATAATGTATTTCAGGATATAGAGCCGGCCCCACACCGCCCTGACTTACTGAACCCCTTTGAAATATGTTTTCTGTGAGCAACTGCTAGGAAAATCATTTATACCATTGAATAAAAATGTTAAATCATCGCTTTATCAACTCCCAACAGGTCTGGAAGTTTCAGCCTCGTATTGATTCACTGGAGCCGTTTTGAAATATATATTTATCTTTTACATCTATACTCATTCTCAGGTGCAAAGAAACAATCTTGAGTCTGTTTTGATTGGTGCGAGAGCCAATTTCTGAGCGTATGCGAGGCGGTTATCACTTTCAGTTTATTGAGTGTGTCTGCCAAGTTTTCAATTGAGAGCATTTGAGGTAGAGGCTGTTTAGAAAACTGTCTCTTAGTCATTCCAATAAAGGCTTTTAAAGAGCCTCTGAATTTCCTTAAAGGTTTGTTGATTAAGAAAACAGGAAGGCAGCGCATGCCATGGTCCATTAGTTGCCCTATGAGCAAGGCCTTAGGTATATGCACCGCCCGAGGCAATGCGCTCTATACATACACATCTCAGTACTGTAAACACATATGCTCACACACGTGCATGCACACATAAACGCCGACAACACACATGCTTACGCCCATGCAGTTAAGTATGCACACAAACTGTCTAAATGAATCCACAAGCTTGGCGAGGGTTCATGCCGAGTGTACGCAAAAACACACGCACACAGACAAACACACAGACATACACACATGGAGGTGTGATCTGCCAGGCAAGCCTGTGAAACGCTGCTATGTGAGAAAACACCTCGCAAAGGCAAACAGAGCCTCACAAGGCAAGCGCTTGTTCCAAGGCCAGAACCCAGGGCAGCGCTCCTCACATCTCTGTGAGAGGAGAGAGAGAGAGACAGACGGAGCGAGAGAGAGAGAGAGAGGCGAGTGCCGGATCAGGCGGGACGAGATGAGACGAGATACGGAGCATGAAAAACATGTTGGGGGAATGAAAAAAAGGTGAGAAGGAGAAAAAGAGGGAGATGATATGAGAGTATAGGGACCAAAGAGGATAAGGGTATTAATAGAGGTGAAAGAGAAGGTGGGAGAAAAGGAAAGATGAAAAGGTGAAAGATGACAGCTGAGAGGATATGGAGATGCACGGGGGAAATGGGAAAGCAAAAAGGGCAAGGAGATGAGGAAGGTGAATGAATGACGATTGAGAAAAGAAAAGAAATTACGAAAAAGAAAGCAGACGTTCATTTTACACTCATGGAAACACGTTAAAACCACAAAATCTACTTCTACCATGATAATCCTTTACTGCGAGTTATTACCTCCACTCTGCTGCGGATCTGGATAGTTTACAGCTCAGAATTTGGCATCTGACTTAGTTTTCAAGGTGAAAATGCAGCACGGCCCCAACATTTGCTATGCTTTCTGTGGAGACAACAGTGAGTGAACGAGGACTGGAATCCAACACACAAGGTCTTTTTCCTCCCTCTCTCCCCCTCTTCTCTCTCAGAGCGCTCCCATTTCCCTTCAAGCAGAGGCAGACTCGCTTTGAGAAACTTGAGCTTGTTATGCCTTATGATCTGCAATCCGGTGTCTCGTTGACACGTCGCCTCCGTATACCGCCAGAGAAACCTGCATAAGCGGATGCAACAATGCCAGTGCAGAGTTTCAAACCCCCTCAAATAACATAATTCTCTCAGTGTCCCAACCTCACGCATGAAAAAAGCAAAGGGGCTGTCATGGCTGCTGACATATTTTCAGGCCTGCCTGGCTGATGCTCGATTCAAGAGGCGGCTTTTGGGCTGCTTTCTGCCCCGTTCACTCTGGATGACTGGTATTCCCCTCCCTTAGATCTGAGTGTTGCTCTAAAGTTCATCCATAAAGGCAAGTTGCTGCCAAACATTTTAATGACCACCCTTTGTGCCAGGCAAATTTGAACATGGATAATCTCTCAGATGCCGCCAGTTTTTTTTTGTTTTCGTAGCCAGCAAAATGCCTTGATGTACAATAATGACATTAATTCAGTATGTGAAGTTTTTTTTTTTCTTCATCGCTGTATTCTGAGGTTCCAGTTCAGCTTGGGGCTAAGGTGCCTTTCCCCTGTAAACTATGATAATTGTTTCAGACATGTTTTCCAGTCTGGAAAACTTGACTCTGATTGGACGACGCGTCGCCCGGGTACGCCGTGTCTGCTGTGTTGTGTCGCCATAGACATTTTGGGTTGCTGTGATGCCTGGCACCCGGCGTACAGGATTGGTTGTTTATGTTGGCCGTGGGGAGGCCTGCCTGGACAAAGTCGTGGAGACTGACCATAACGCAGTGCTATATTGCATAGCTCCTCAAAAAAGTCAAAACAAAACCAATGTCAATCGCATTTATTAAGCTTTTAGAAGACTTTCCTCTGTGTTGCTACGCATTGTAGTTGTTTTGACAAGCTTTACTGGCATAGCTGGTATTACATCACTCACAAAGGCGTGTTTATAATGTGCTGTACTGTTGAGGATCTGAATTAAATAGGCAGAGCTTTCGCATTTTGAACTGGGTGCCAGTTTTCAGAGCCGCCTGTGTTCTCTATCTGCTCTGTTTCTAAGCATCTGTTAACCATTCAGTGAAACCCCACTTCGAAAGCAATTTAGCTGAAATCAAATTCTAGGATATATTGGGTATAAATAAACAGCAATCAAATATAACACAGCCAAAAAAAAAAGAGGGGCATTAGCTTGCTCACCACTCAGTTCTCCAGACAGAATTATTTGTGTTTGGAGAAAATATGAAAAAGATTACTTCCTTGATCGATGATTTGAGGGAGCTAATTTGTTTTTGCTGTTTGTTGACTTTGTGTAACCGAATGTATTATTGCACTGTATGTGTGCCTGTGCTTAATTTGTCTGACACATAGACTTGTGTTATGTGCTATTTTATATCATCACTCACAAGCGGGTGTGTGCTCGTTTGTATATACTTTGTGAGTGTGTGTGTGTGTGTGTGTCAGTGCAGCCTTGTGTGTTTGTCTGTGGGTATCCAAATGTTTGTGCACATGCGGCTATTTCTATGTGTGTATGAGCAGTGGTGGAAATATTTCTCAAATCTTTTACTCAAGTAAATGCTGCAATTCCATAAAGGAAAAATAAGTCAAACAAAAGTTAACAAGTAAAAGTTCAGAAATATTAGATGTAAAATGTACTTAAGTAAAAGTATAACTATGGTCCCTTTCATAGTGTTAAAATACTGATGCACCAACCTGGAGCAAAAAATAAGGATCTTTGTAGAAGTCCAATCCCTCTCACTTTCTCGCTCTCTTTCACAGTTATTGCCATTCAGTGAACAATCCTGTTTATCTGCTCAGGATTACTGTCACCCAGTCGTCTTGCTTGGCAGGTGTTTTTGAATTCGCCTACCTGTTGTGTCTCCTTTATTTCATTTCAGTGGGGAAACTGCTTCACCACCACTAGTGTCAAACATCGGTATCGGATTGCATCTTCAAAGTTGCATTAATTTCTAAGGCTTTTTTCCACTATAAATTGTTTTCTGCAAAGAAAACAATGTATGCTTCTTCTCTGACTGAAGTAATTTCTCCTTTTATAGCTTCAAAGTTTAAAAAAAAAAAAAAATTTCCATATTGTACGACGACACATAAATATCATGCATCTGCTGGTTGCAACACTTTACAGAAGCAACATCACACTGAATCACACTGAAATATTCAAACCCAAGATGCCATTGTTTTATGGCTGGAACATTACATCAAATAGAAAGATGTCTTGTGCATCATTTTATACACATTTCCTTTCCTTCTAATCCAGCAGGACATATTTGGTATCTTTGGAAACCTTGGGATCTCCACTAGAATTTAAAATAAAGTGCCGTGGGTTTGAATGAAGCATGGCTGCACAGCAATGATGAACCCACCCATAGGAGCTGCGGGGTTGACGAGGGTAATGTAGTAGGTGGTACAGCTGGCACTAGACCGTACAACTCCATATCCTGTTGGGCTGTTTAACAATGAATCATATTTTCTGAGCTTATCTTATGTTTTACAGGTCAACCCTTATTCTGTAACTAATAACTGCAGCTGTCAGATAAATGTAGTGAAGTTAAAAGTATGTTTCCCTCTGAAATGCAGTGCAGGAAAAGTGTCAAGTCTCACAAAACGGAAATACTATAGTGAAGTGCAAGTACATCAAAATTGTAAAATACGTTTAGTACTTGAGTGAGTCTACTTTGTTATTTGTGTGAACAATGAATAATTGGTGCCATTGAAGAGTTGGACAGCAAGACTGGGAAAGGCTGGCCCGCAGATGCCTATTCGTGTGCCGTATGTGCTTGTGTGTGTGCGCGCATGTGTGTGTTTCTATTTCTGTGAATGTGCATATAGGATCTCTGCAATCTGGGAGCCGGATCTGGCGCTTCAGCTTCTGCAGGACGCCCCACGCTCATTGAGATCCAAAGGGCAGATTATCTCTGGCATTCCGCATCTGGAAGCAGTTGAGGGCCGAGGAGCTGCTTCTTCTGAGAAATATACAAATATGTGGGACAGAGTGCACGTGAACGGAGCGGGTACGGCTCCCCACTGTATGCCACAGTGCGGGTATCTGACTGCATGCTGTGCTCAGCGCTGTTGTGGACGAAAAGTAATCTCACACAACACCACCTACCGAAAAGGCAGATTCAAAACAGGTTCACGACCTCTGCTGCATGTTGTACTTTCTCTAATATTACATACTGCTATATTCTTTCGCCGTTATGTTTTCTTAATTCAAACTATATGCTCAGCATGAGGCAGGCAGGCAGGAGACATACAGCCAAATCCATTCGTTTTCTCCTTTTGTTACTTCATTACCTGCTTTTTCTGTGTAATTTAACAATGCTCGGTAAGCCTCTGCAATTTTCCTCCTCAACTCACTTGTTCTTTGGTCTTTTGGGAACTCAATCCGCTGAGACAAAGGCGATTTAAAAAATGGAGGTTTTTATAAAATGGCATGCAAAGTCGAGTGCAGAGACAAAATGTTCTGTGGGAGCCTCTTTAAATATGATGATAGCACATGCATAACATAATGGACTCGCATACCCACGAAGACTGTGAGCACACACACACACATACACACACAAGCAGGATTACTGCAACATCATGCTGATGATATTCTAACATTTGTGGATTCATAAAAACCCTCCCATACATGTAACCTTTAATGCTAAGTGTTGGATTCCTGCAGACTTCTGCTCTCTGCATGTCAGACTGTGATGTGTGGCTGAAAGCATTTTTTTCTTTTTCCAGAGGATGATTCATGTGTTCCTACAGTTTGGTGATCACCAGCTAGTTGCTGAACATCAATCAATTAAAAGATGCTGTCAAAGCCCCATAATGGTTTTAATACACTACTTCTTCCACTAGCCCACTAAATTGACTGGGTAATTGCTGCATAATTACCGAGGGTCAGCTTAGGTAGATCTCTACCTGGTAAAATCAACACGTGAATGCAAATGCATGGAAAGCAGTGGATGGTTTATCTGAAAATAAATATGAAACACTTCTGAGAGGAGCCGCCACTTCAGCACCTAATGAAAAAGGCTTGATGCAGCAGAGATTAGCAAATCTGAAAAGCACTTCACATGTTGCTGACAGGTTGGCATTATGAGAAACGTAATGGTTCATAGGTTTGATCCCTGCAGCAGCATGTTCCCTGTCGATGTGTCCATGAGGACAGAAGGAGAACTAAAACTTTCTAACACTACAAAGCGCCTTCCGTTTCCTCCGATATTCCAAATATCTGGATCTCTGTGAATTCATCTCAAAAGACGTCAAGCACCTCGATGGGACTGTTCAAACACATCACACATTTGGTTGACAAAATATAAAAGCCAAGCCTAATTTACCCCACATTATCAACACGATAACACTGCCTGCTGAAATATTCAGGGAGAGTGAGTCAGAGCCCTCGCAGTCTAATAAGATGAGGCTTTGCATGGAGCAGTATATTGACATTCACTTCAGCTCTATTTGCCTTTCAAATGAGGCTATTGCTGGTTTTAAAAGTCACAACGGCCTCCATCCAGCTGTGCCAGCTGGTAGTGACAACAGCTTTGATTCCACTATGGACTCAAAAGTCTTGAGTCAGGACTAACTCTTTGTTCCAGCGCCACTTCTCTTGTTCTTCTTTCAACTTGTTGTCAATAGATATGATTTATCAGGAGGGCTATGATAAAGTCACGACTGATCCCTTGTTTTGAGTGAGCCCTGGCTCCATTAAGCCCCCGCTCATCCTATTGATTGATGCTGTTTGGCCCTGTTTGTTTCTGTTTGCTGCTGTCAGTAATACCCACATATAGGGCCCCTTAGTCTCTCAGCTAATTAAAGTCATTCTTCAGTAATATTCCTAAATCATCTGTTTCCTCTGGCCTATTTGAGGCCTAATTGGAAGCATGTGCAGTCAACCTAAATGGCTCCTTTTAACCCCTGACACTTCAAGAATGCCTGTGTTTGTTGCGGTCATTGACTTCTCTTTTCTTTCTTTCTTTTTTTTTCTCACCGCTAAACAGAACGTGTGACTGCAAACCCCCACCATTTGCAATCAGACGTATGTTTTTGCAGCTCGTGACAGCCGGGCTGTTGATGTGGCGAGCTGTTATGATGCATTTTGGGGGAGGGCATCTTAGCATTGTTGACATGTGCTGGCATGTGTTGATGTGACTCTAGGGAACACGGTCCCTATGACAACACATAAGCTGTCCAGTCCCACAGCCAAACTCGTGCTTTATGTTAAGAGGGTGAACTTGGGTCACCGCATCTGACGACGGAGGGATATTTCACCGGTGGAGACAACAGAAACAATAAGGGATTTATCCCAAATGGCTCCTTATACGGATGGCTGACAAAAATCATTGACAGAACAAATCCGTCTGTCTAGGCTGCCTGCAAGAGATTTGCAGCTGAAATGCGTAGTGCCTCTTTCTATGATTTCACATCAATTTCATCATTGTGGTGGAGCCTTGTACAAATTCTCCCTGATATGGTCATATTACTGTGATTTTACACTCCTTGTTTACCACTTAATCTGCCATATTTCCCAATCTATTCCAGGATCTCAGCAAGATTAAATCACTCAAGGATGAACCATTCTGGTGTTTAACAAGGCATATATTTAACTATTTATAGATATACATGTTAACTCAGGTATTGCTACATATTGTGCTGGCACGACAAGTCTCGTATAATGTGCATGTTGTAATTGCAAACACTATAAGATCACTGTGTGCAATGTGTAAAACATGCATGTCGCTTTCAAGCTTTCAAGTCTTCACTTGAAACGCCTTTCATGTTTCTATGCCTTCAGAGTTTGAAATCACAGGATCCATGAGTGATTATGTTCTTTGTATAGCCTGCAAGAACCTACTGTGTATGTCAGTAAATATCTAAATACTCAAAAAAGGAAAATATGATCTTTGTATAATTCAGTGTTTGGGGTCAAAATGACCCAAAACAGCACTAAAAAATAAAGTTAAATTTCACGTTTCCTGGTTTTGTTCATGAAATTAGAAAATGTCCTTAAGTATCAAGCTGTTCATCTGTTTTCAGAGATGTTAAAACTCTGAACGCTTTCAAAATGACCCCAACATGACCTCAAATGTGACAGGAGGGTTAAGTTCTCATATTTCTTTTTGCCTTTGAGCTCCTCGGTTATTTTGTTTACTTTTGTTCTCCGTTTGAGACAAATTGTCTCTCTCTCTCCCTGTGTTCACAGTGCCTAACAATGCCGGCTGCAACTTCAAGCCTATTACTAACAAAGACAATGTGGTTAGGAGTGGTGAGGTAAACTTCAGAGACTTGAGAATGTGCTCTTTTCTTTTACAGTCCTGGACCCGACAAATGTTTTTGCCTCTCTGCCTGCTGAAGTAAACAATGACTTTGGTGTTTATCTACAAAGACTGGCTGCCTGTGAACTCGCTTTAATCATTAATGTTGCTCTGTTTCAGTGAATCAGCAGGTTGTTTAGAGATTTATCCAAGTCTGTTGTGTTTTCTCCCTGCGCTGCACAAAGGAGAAAACAAACAGGCGTAAAACTCCATTTGGATGCGAGATAATTTCAAAGACAAATGGTTGTGATATTTTCCAAGCTGTTTATTGGCTGAATGGAATCATAGCTGTGACTCATCGAGGCACCCAGGCTTGTCATTTTCACATGGAAAAAAAAAACAAGGTTTGAAAATAAATGGGGGAGAGAGGCTGGGAAGAGAGGGGAGATTGATTTGCTTGCCACTGTTTCTGATCCATTAAGCTTTACCTATCCCTTTCGCTCCTGATCCGCCTTCCTCCCCTCACACACCTGCTTCCTTACGGGACATTAGTCGTGTTCAGAGGGGAGACGAGACACACACCGCCTCTCAGCCCCCGTTGTTCGACGCATCCATCTTGTGTCTAGCTGGCGTCTGCTGCCCTGCGAATGGTGAATTACTGTATCCTTGCAAATTACTGTTTATGCACCAGTCAGTCATTATTGTTTTTGCTCTCTGAAGTGTTTTGCACGTACAGTAAAGTGAAAAGTAAGGTGACACAAAGAGTGTGCGCGCGGTGCGATATTATTGCATATAACTGCAAGCAAACACTGCATTCTGCTGCACAGTGACATTCAACTGGCAACACCAGATGTTACACAAGACTGTGAGCTGTACCAAAGAAGACTGGCACTACATGCGGCATTAGACTTTACACAGCGCTAATGAGCCTGTTACACGGGCCATATAAAATGGGCACCCCATATGCATAATTGATCCAAACAAACGCCCTGGAACTTGGTTGCGGCTCACAAATATGTTTGCCAGTTGCTATCAAGCTGAGGTCAATGGTTCAGCTGAACCAGAGAGATGTGGACTGATGTCAAAGGTCTTGCAAAGGCGCTTGGCCACAGTGGCCTCTGCTGGGTGGTAAGGGTACTGCGTGCAGGGGCCTGGCACGGCTGCACGGATGCATGAAATTTGGATGAGCACAATCATGAGCAATGATGGAAAGAGTACTTGAAACTGGCACTCAAGTAGAAGTGTTTTTGGACATAGAACTGCTACTGTAAAGAACTGAGCTACCTTTTAGACGTGATCTTTTCCATACAGTTCTAAAAGGACGAGAGCACAAAGCTCAAACTAGATTCTATTTTCGATTTGATTTGGATTAGATTTTAATTGGAAAAGAGAAAAAAGGTGCAGGAACAAAGTAAAGCCAGGTTTCTGTTCTCATCTCTGCTCACTGACCATTCAAGCTCTGTCAGTTTAATGTGGTTCAGTTCCTGATGCTTAATGTAATAGATTGGATTTAAAATGTGGCCATGTACAACACTTCAGCAAAAATCTACACAATAAAAGCTGCCCAGTTACAGTAACATGAGTGAATGTAATTAGTTACTTTTACTTTTGGTGATTTGTTCAAGGAATGGGATCTGTAATCGGGTCAGTGCTGGATTAAAATATGTGCTTGTGATTTACCTTGAGATAAAGAATCCAATTCGGTAAGCAGTTGCTGGTAGATTATAATTAGTCTGGATGAATCCCAAGTGCTTACTGGCAAGATGATGGGAGGCATCTGTCATACCTTTGCACAGCTGCTGGGGAGTGATGACAGCAACGTTTGTTTTTTTTTTATTTTACTGCAATGGAAGCAGTACCTGCTGCTTTTGGTTTTAACAGGGATCAGTTGGAGAGGTAGCTCATAAAGTTATATCACCGTAAGTATTTCTCATATGAAAATCAGCTACCTCTGCGTTATCACTGGAGAGGAGAGTATCTAATTAATTTCCTCCATTAATTTTCAACTCCTCTGAGGTCGTTTGAAGTGAGGAGGCTGAGAGCAACAGGAGGGGAGAGCTCTCGTCCTCCCTAAGACAGCCTCACAAGGAAACTAAAACAAACAGTAAGGGCATGGCCAGATGTACCCAGCATCTATTTAAAACTTACAGACTCTGTTTGAAGGCATTCTTTATGACGATGATCAGGGTTTTATATGGAAACCAGTTTTATATTTAAATAAATGTCAACCAGAGACAGACAGCACTACTGAAACTGTTGTTAAAAACAGCACTCTCACAACCTCAAATGTAATTTTCTGAAAGCTGAATGCATACACATATGTAATGTTTTCCCAGGAAAACGCTCCTCACTGACCTCAATGAGGCTTGCTTATTTCAGCTAGTTTTTAAAGTGGCCATGCAGGCTCAGATTTAAATCAAATAATTGCAAGCAGGGTCCCCATGATGTAATTTTTTGCTTTAAGCTCCAAGAAAAGGGGGATCAACCACTTTCACCCTCAGTTCACAGTAAAGTGTAATAAAATGATAGCAGTTATTTCATTTCTATTGAGTGGCCCGATGCCTTCTTACAGCCGGAGCGTGTGGCGCTGTTTCATGTTTTAAGTAGCGCAGTTCACAGAGTAATTGAAAGGCTTTTATGTCACAAAGTGTTTGGGTCCAAAACTAGCACTTAGGGATTAAGCCTGACTCTGACTGAGCATTAAAAAGAAAGGCATTTCAAATTAGGGGACATGGAAGCATTTCTTAGAATCGGAACGATAACTTTAATCTTCAAGACAAATTTTCCATAACATCATACATATACATGAGGCTTATGTGCCATCACTACAGCCATGGCAGACTGTATTACTGTACTGCAACAAACAAGAAAAACAGTCATCTGTAAGAGTCAAATCAAGATGCCGGCGTGAAACAGCTTTTGGTATGTCATCTCGTTACTGTTTCACATTTAATGGGATTAGAGAAGAGGTTATAGCTGGGGGAGCTAACATAATCTGGAACCAAACAGGAAGAAAAACTCCCAAAAAAGACATTCATCACACAGGCGTTTTGCTAAACTGTGCTTTTCTTTCTGTTTTAAATTAAACCTGTTACTTCAATACTGTGTGTTTTTGTGTGTTTTTTCTTCCATGCAGGCACCCTGCTTGTGCCTTTGTCCCCAGTGGAATTGCCTATCAAGTCATTCAAGTATGCAAAAAGTATAATCTTTCAATAACGGGCCAAAAACCATCCAATGAGGCCAGAGAAGGTTTGACACATGCCAAACCCACCAGCTAACCAGCAAACCAACATTAACCTCTGTCACTCCTATGCCATGACATCATCCTGCTTCCTCTCTACTGGTGTCATTATGGTCTGGAGCTGTCCTAATTCTCTGGCTTGGACCCTGGTGTTCTCAAACTGGCCAGGCCTTCTCCACTTAGTCCAACACTGAGAGAGGAGAAAATAATAGCCCTCTGATTTCATTGTGAGGTCCCACTGCCCCCCC
>OMKZ01018252.1:0-13995 GCA_900302535.1 Neoniphon sammara | reverse complement strand
TTTTTTTTTTTTTTTTTACCTTTCTGACCTGGCAATACTGTTGGCTGCTCCTCAGCATCTATAGGTGAAAAGACTCAGGATGTCTGCCATCTGTTTCTGCACTGCAACACACTCCCATGCAAACAAGAGGTTATCAGAAAAATATTCAGGCAAACTACGTATTCATGAACTGGCGCATATTGAAGTCAGAAAAGATACAAACCTTTACGTCTCCTTTCAAGCAAGAGGAAGCATCACTGTGTTACATTTCAACTCTGGCACGGTGCTCTACCCAGAGAACAAAAGCTCTCTATGGCACTGACCAGATGCTGCACCCACACACACACATACACACACAGGGATCTCAGAAGGTGGTCTGGCAACAAAAGGCAACAGTGGAAAACATTCTTGTTTCCTTGGGGAATCGTGATTGGGATACTGATTATGCTGTCTGAATTCCCTATTAAACCCTCTATACAGTACATTACCCACCAAGTCTCCGGACACTAATCACCACAGCAGACTTGGATGTCTTTCTTAACTCTATACACATTAAACCACAGCGGGGGACGAGAGTGTTTGTTTGGAGTTCTGCACTGTAACCCACACTTGTAGGCTAGCTACGTATCATGGTCCAGCAGTTCACGTCAGATGAACTCTGGTGTAATTACGATGTAATCTAATCAGGTCCACAAAGTATGGCTGCTTAAACAGCTGGCGCCAATCCTACTGTAACTCTCCCAAAGCGGACTGATGGTCTATTATCTTGGCCTGTAACAATGGCTGGCTGCAGCAGCGACCCTGTGTGTGTGTGTGCGGTGGGTGTGTCTGTATGAGATGGAGAGAGTAAAAGAGAATTTGGCAGGTTGCTTACATTTAAAACAAAATTTATTTTGTCTGGGGATGTTTCAGATGAGAAACAGCAGCCAAAGATACTCTTAAGCTTTCCGTTGCTACAGTATCTGTCCATGTGTGCTGTATGAGGTGTGCAATGTCTCTGTATCCATATCTTCTAGTTTGCTAACACATCTCTCCCAACCACTACTGTCAAGGTGCCCTTGAGCAAGGCACTTAAAGGGAGAGTTTGGATTAATCACACAGTGTGCCATGTCTTACTCACCCTGTGGTCAGAGTTGTGGCTAATTGAGCGAGCAGCTAGCTAAATGAATAGCAATCAACAGGGTCAGCTAATGGCTAACATTTTAAACAAAAAAAAATGCTAAAAATAAACCACTCACAACAAAATGCAGCAACAATAATGTATTCCAGTGCTAATCGCTCCCATCAGACTGATGTTATGTCTTGGAACTATTTTGCTAACTGAAGAATGTCACTATATTACTACACAGTGGAGCCTGTTTACATATCACTCCGCCAATCAGTTCTGCTAACATAAGTTCCAGGAAGGAAAATTTGTGTGGTAATACATTGGCCTTATTCAGTGGGGAAAAAAAGAAAAAGGTCCAAGATATAGTGATAATCATGGGAATACATTATTATATCACTAGTAGCATGTAAGTCATACCACCTCATGTAAAAAAATTTTTAAAAAAAATCGCTTTAACCCCAAATTGACTAACGAGAACAACTCTACTAGGGAGCATCCAGGTGTGAATGTGTAGAAGTATAATCATGTGACGCACACAAGCATGTGTGCTCAGGTAGCCTGCCTTGGATGAACAAAAGTTAAAGGAGCAGTTCACCCAAAATACAAAATGCAAAAAGAAGAGGAAGAAGAAGAAGTAGATTTTTTCCCAGTTACACAAGTGCAAATTATCCATCAAAAAACAATAACACAGATAGCCAGCATGATCTGCCGCCTGTGGGAGCAAAGAATTTGGTTGGGAACTATTTCATGTCAAAGAATACCACCAAACTGCATCGATCTGCCCCCAAGGAGTACAAATTAGGGGCAGATACAGTTTTCTGGTCTTCTTCTATACCGGGTATCCATGTCATTGTTTTTGGAAAGAGCTGTAGCTCTTGAGGTTTTGACATGGAAATTGTGACCGTTTGAGCTCCACAAAAGAATTCCCACACTAACCAACGCTGTTGTACCGAGGTGAAATTAACTGAATGGATATACTTCACTGAGGACAAGTGGGTAAATATCTTTTTTTTGGATTCTGAGTGAACTATTCATTTAAAAATGTATGAGGAGACCAAACCTATTTTATGCCACACTGCCTGAGTGTGCACAGTGATAGAATTGTTTTATCTATGTATTAATGTAGAGAGTTGCATATACTTCCCTGTCTATTCTCTGTCCCGTTGCACTGACTGTGAGGTCTCGTCCCTGCGCCATGTTTGCCATAATGATATGCTCCTGCACTGGGTGAAATGTCCTTGGCATCATGGGTAATAAAATGTTTCCGTGCTACCATTCTGAAAAGTAGATATTTGCATTGTTTGTCTTAGGTATAAACGTTAATTTGGTGTTGATTCCTGTCTGGGAGTCTGACTCTGTGGTGGGTACAGCCAAGCTACAAATTGCCTCCTCCACTCCGTTTGTCAAACCGAGCTGGAAGTGGCCAACCAACTGCGTCAGTACACTTTATTTAGAGATGACCATCATGTCTTTCTGTTAGGTCATGTAGCTTTTGCTAATGTTCAACCCACTGTAATAATAGACAAGCAACAATTTGTGGTTAGAACCTCCCATCATTTTCTCATTCCTCGCCCGGGCCAGCACCAACCCACCTATCACCCACTCCCCTCCAACCCCTCTCGCTGCAAAAACAAAAACAACAGATGGGCTGTGCCAAGGAGACTGTGACTGCTCCCGGCCATTACCACAGCGAGGAGCTGGAGGGGAGGTGGGCGGGTTGAGCTGCTTGGGTTGCAGATATGTAAAGTAACCTGGTGGCAAGGAGAGCATGGCTGTTCTCCCTTGCATGTCCTGTTCTTGCTGCTCTCAGCGCCTCATAATGCTTTTATAATTACATTCCTGCCCAGCTGAATCACGATTAGTTGATCACAGCAGTTTTTTAGGGTATTTTTTTTTTCCTCTGGAGCACCAGCCTATAAACTTGTATAGCAATCACAGTTAGGTTAACCTAGCATTTTCTCTCCATTTATTTGGAAGTCAATGATATTAGGCAACCCACAGAAGTAGGTGATTACTGTGATTATATGTACTTAGGTATTTATGTAGATTATAGTTGCTCATGATTCTTCCAATGGTGACGAATGAAGAATTCACCTTCCAGCATTACAGCAGTTGTGAGTGTGCTGTAGGTATATTAATTATTATTTGTTTCAGCCACCTACACCAAGCAACGTCTGAATACAAGTTTAAAAAAAAACGGTTGTTTCTGGTTTGGTGCGTTGCTATGAGCCGGGGTGTGATTTTGGTTTGCCATGAGGACAGAGTGTCGGGCAGGAGCTGGCATCACCCAAGACCTCATTTCATTCCAGCAAACAGCGGCTCGAGTCTAGCTGAGAGCCCAGGGGCTCATCTGGGATGAGAAATGGCATGAAATAACCCAAACAGTAATGGCTCAGTTGTGGATGATACCATTTGCACTACATAGGAGGCCTATCTGTTTCATCTTTTGAAAGTCATTTTCTTTGGGGTAATAGCAAGGTGTTCTTATCAGAATAGGTTGTGAAAATGGCAAAAGACTGGAGGGGAACACAAAGCAAAGCCTGTTAAAGTCTGATGGATCTCAAACTCAGCTGTTCAAACACCCTCAATTCCTCCCTACCATAGGGGCACTGAAAATAACATTCATTTCTTTTTTCTTTTTTTCCATATGGAGAGAAAGTGATAGCCACATTGGAAATACCTATTTAACCAAGAGGAAGAATAGGGCCATGTGACACGTTGTCATCATTGTAGGTGTGGGAGAGAGTCTGTATAGAAGCCCTTGAATCTGCTTTGATTCACTACTACTGTCATTAGTCATATCTGTTTTTTTATCCTCTCTATCTATCTATCTGTAGCTCTTGTGCATGTACTTCTCCTTCCCACTTTTATTCTCATTGTCCATCTCATGCTTTGGTAGTCAACAACATCCAAGGATTCAGAGACAAAAAAAAAAATCAATGAAATATTAGAAGTGACCGCCAAAGACCTCCCTCTGTCCTTCTCTCTCTGCTCTCTCCTCCCTCCCGTAAAGACCAAGGGGTCAGGGTCCTTTGAGTCAAAAAGGTCTTTTGTTTCTGTCCAGCAGATGAAGTGAGAGAGCCGAGCAGGGCCTCGAGCTGCTCTTGGAACGTGTTGCTCCTCTCCTCGAGCGGCAGAAACCTTGGCGGTGCCAAGTACGCGGCCCTAACTGCTACCAGATGTACAATTATAACCACTTGCAACCACCAAGGCCCTTTTAGTGGGCAGAGAAAAGAGGGAGATAAACTGCTTGGCAAAATAATGAACATTCTGTAGAAATATTTATCTGTTTCAGAGTGCTTTTTTAATACGGGTATTTTATTGTTTTTAAGACAGAGATTGTGCGTTCCGAGCCACCTAAACCACTACAAAAGTTAAAATGTTTTATAAGCTAATTATAACCCTAACGCACACTCTGAATCAGAGAGGGTGTATCGATTTCCATCCAGCTCATTATTGAGGCCAATTGAATGAGCCAGATACCTTCCTCTGTTCCCATAGTGGAAAAAATCTTACCTAAATAAATTACTGCGGCGTTTTATTTGTCTCTTTCTGAGGATATAATGCTCATTCAAGCTGACATACAGTTTCTTGAGCTGTGCCAGGAGGTATACGACCTCATCCGTCATGTCAGAACGATTTTGCTCGCCTTCATTTTGGAGTTTTTTTGTGTAGCTTATGGGATGTTTGAAAGGGAGAGATGTGGGGAAGGAGATAGAGAGAGGGAGAGAATCAAAAGCATCTGTTTCACAGTTTTGGGAAGTCCCCTTTTCCTTCATTTTCTCCGTTTCCAGAGCGTTTTCCCATCAACCCCCTGAGCCTTTGATCATTTGGAGATGGAATGTTGGAGGTGCGGATGGATTTATGGTGATCATAGACCGCTCCCACCCAGAACGAACGAGTGCAATGTAATTGTGCCTGTGCGAGTTTCTCCCGTCACCTCATATGTTATTACACACAATCCGTGAGGTCCGCACTACCTCATCTGTTGGTTGATTTTCCCCTGTGGTAACAATGGTTTGGGGTTGGGCCGCTGTTATTAAGCTAAGGAAGAGTTTGTTCACATACATCATCTAAAAGGGGGTTATCTTTTTGTAATAATAAAGAATCCTTGACAGCACTCCATATAGCAATATATAGTATAATATCATGGGAGTGCTGTGGATTCTTAAAGGAATAGTTCACCCAAAATACAAAACAAAAAAAAATGAAAGAAAGATTTTTTTTTACCTCTCGTGCAGTCGATCAATCCAGATCATTTCTGTGTGATTTGGCAGGGTTTCCAGGCTGTCACGATCCTCCCCATCTCCCAGCACCCCAGTACAATGGGGCTGGATGGGTATTATTTTGTGGAGAAGACAGTCAAAAATTTACAAGTGAAAAATTCAGCAGCAACTCTTTCCAAAAACAATGACATGGATACCCGACACAATCCACAGCCATCTCAGGCGAAGAGTTAAGCTTGGAATCATTTCGAGTGTAGAAGAACACCGGCAAACTGTATTTATCCCCTGCTCCAACAAGTAGGAATTGGAAGTGGATAGATACAGTTTTCTTCAGCAGAAAATAGTTGTTGTAGAGGTTTTCACAAGTTTTGACCATTTGAGCCCCTAAAAACAATAGCCATTCAGCCCCATTATTATGGGATAAAGGGAGACAGGGAAGATCACAACAAACAGGAAACCTCATCAAATCACACGGAAAACAGATTGCACTGGGGTTAAGTGGCAAAATCTTCTTTTGTATCTTGGGTGAACTGTTCCTTTAAGTGTTGCAGTAGTGTTATTTGGATGATTCAGTACCTAGCTGGAATTGAGAAACAGAGATGAGCATGTTGTGTCTTTATTTCAGCAGATTTATCTTAAGAGTTTCCACAGTTTCCAATTTGTCCAATGTCTGTAGAAAGATGGAGAATTACATGCTCACCGCTGTGCTCTTTTGTTTAGCAGGGAATTGGTTCTCCTGAAGATCCATGTCCATGTTAAGTGATCGCCTCTGCATTACATTTTCCTACAACTTGAGCACACTGCCTGTCGGCCACAAAATAAAATACATGCAGGCAGGCACCCTGGCTACAAAAAAGCAAGGCTATGCAAGCAAACAAAAAGCTGACTTGGCCAGACTGTGGCTCACAGGTGTATGACAGTGTATTTAAATGGTGGCCGGCTTGTTATTACAGGTGTGTATCCACATGTTGACGTGCCCTCCCTCTGCTGCTGACAGAGTGTTATATCACTCGTTCTCCTCTGACCCCGCAGGGCGAGCCACTGAAGCCAGTCTCTGTATAACCTGAAGCCTGCTACTTACCTCCTCAGAACTGGGCATGCTGATTTAAGGTCAGTTTTGCGTTTCAAACTGTAATGACCTCAAGGGTTTCAGGGAATTGGCGCACGAGGCTAAATCACTACGCTGAGAGGTGCGATAAATATAAATGAAGGCTCACTCAGCTAAGGCCCCGAACAGGAAGTAGACAGTTCCGGAAGTCATTTTACAACCTGTTGTTCAGTCCTCAGAGAGGAAATGATTGGAAATGTAAACAATGTAAGGCTCCCTCCCTAGAAGTAGCTTATGTAATCTTTTTTGTCCCATCAGACTGCTGATATACAGCACTGAATAGGGCTAAAGGTCCAGAGTCATCTGCTGAATCATGGAACCAAAAGGGATGAACAAGCCATTTTGGTGAGAAAGAAAACCAAAATCCTGCTATAGGATAAATACTACTGCTGCTAAAATTTTACTTTTACTAAGTAGAAGTAAAATTACTAGAGTAAACCTTCAGTTTGTTTGGTTATGTGCTGTGCTATGGAGAGCACGAATCTCACCTTATACCACATTGTACTATCAATTTTCTTGGTGTTTTCTTTCTATAAATGGAGTGTTATTGCATTTTTTTTTCATTGACCATGTTGAGCTTTATATAAAAATCAGAAATAAATTCCATCATTCCAGGTTGGTCTACTTTGACTCATGCTTGTGAGCCTTTGACCATACTTCCCGGCCTGTAAATGCACACTGTATTTTCCTCATGATTCATTTATACTTTTTTTGTGTAAAGTGCAACCTCTGCAGGATCAACAGCCATATGACGTAATTGTGGCTTGTGTGACCATGTGCCTGTAAAGGCTATTCTGTACTTGCTGCATACTCAGAAATAACGCAAATGCAACTGCAACTGCCTGCTTCTCTATGTTCACATCGCTCTAAATTTCCAATCTGAATGCACTCTAGTGCACCTACGCAGAGCTTGTCTACCATAGTAGTTCTTACTGGCAGAGGAGTGCTATAAATATGAATGAAACTGCAAAGAGGTTGAGTGAGGTGGTGAGGGGTTATCAACATTTTTTTGATTTACTGCTGAATCAAATAGAGGTATAATGGTTGATAATAGTGACATGGTGTAGTTACCATACTTCCCTCACGGAATAAAAAAAGAGCATTAAATTAGATGTTCATATGTGTGTATGCATGGAGTATGTAATGTCCTCAAGGCTGGTTCATGCAACAACATGTGAACAGTCAAAGTTTTGTGCCAAAATGGATGGATGTATTGTAGGCATGTGGGTCATTCATTTGTTACTTCCACCTTTGCTGCTGATAATGCAAAACTTTTCACCAGCTGCTGTTTTGATTTGGTTCTTATTACATCTTATTATTGTTATTTAGAATGGTTGAAAAGACTTAAAAACTACTATGATTGACAAAAAAAAAAAATCTTGGTGGCAAAGCACTGCGGATATCAGTTTGTTGGCAGAAAAGTGTCTGATATGTTGGATTTGACACCTCATGTCGTTACCCTCTTGGTTTCCACTGAGCTAATTAGTGTCAAAGAGCCAGTAATTAGGTTCAGAAGTTAAGTATGAAGTGGGATTTTACACTAGTCTCATCAGTATGAAGGATGAAGAACAAAATAAATTGTAAAGTGGGATGGGGTGGCAAAAGAGTATGAGGGGAAAAAGACAAAAATTCAGACTGCCAAAAGAAAGAAAACATGACCCAATTAAAGAGAAGATGTGAGCTGTGACCTCCCTCTGTGCTAATGGTGGTTACCTAAGTCACAACACACTTGTCTGCAAGTAAGGAGTATGCACCAGCTCAGAAATATTTTATTCAGATGAAATCTTAAGGCCGATTCAGTTTGGGTTTTCGACATAAACCCCCTCCAGTTTGTATATCTTCATTAATGTGGACAACGCCTCACATGCCTGCTTCACTGAAGTTTATTCCCATCTTCAAAAGGCCTGGAAGTCTGGATGTTTGCTTTCTTTGATTTCTCCACTGTTTTCAACACCATCCTGCATCTCGCACCTGGGAGGAAACCCACAGTGTTGCAGATGAATATGTTGTTTTTTTTGTACTACAGACTATTCAATTTGTTCGCCTGCAGAGCTGCATAATGGACATACCACAGAGCAGCACAGAGGGATCCCCACTGTCACCTTTCTTGCGCAATCTTGTACACCTCTGACTCCAGACTGAACTCTTGGTCAAGCCACCCACCATGAATTCTCTGATAACTGCAATACCCAAGACCAAGGAGGTGATAGTGACTCTTACAGAGCAAGAGACCACTGACAGCTGTCATCTTCCAAGGTGAGGAGGTGGACACAGTGCTGCACATAACGCTGCTCTTCTTTGGGAAGTTCAGGTCTTTCAATGAATGAAATCAGTTGTGGCCAGCACACTGTTCTCGGTGGTGGCATGCTAGGGAGGCAGCTACAAGGTGGAGGAGGCAGGTAGCATACAGAAACTGGAGACAAAGGGTGTCTCTGTCATTCAGCTGAACTTGGATTCCCTGGAGGCAGCAGCAGAGGGAGGATGACGACTAAACTGGACATTTCTCTCACCGTCTCTCTGTATGGCCTCTACCTTACATGCCCCCAAGTTATAGCATGGAGTGTTTGCACTCTTTTGTGATGACACCCATCAGACTGTGCAGAGCGTCCTGTCTGAATGGCTCCAGTCTCAGCCAGGAGAATGTTGAAGCACGCTGCCTGCACACATACTAGACTACTTTTTACTTTCCTCTGATTTTCTCGTGCTCTTTCTGAACTGTGCATACAGGATGTTCATTCATATGAGCTGACATACCTCCGGACACTTTTTCTTGTATTTTGATAGTGATAATGAGAACAGATAACAGTTCTTATGCACCTTGCACATTTTACCTTTCTGTACATATGCTAGCTCCCTCTGGAGTTTTGGGGGTGGGATGCGATGTTGGTGCATGTATCAAAATCACCACATTCACATTGTGTTAATCTACAGATGTTATTGATTTTTTCCCCTTTTTTTCTTGCAGTGCATGTCTGTATCCCTCTGCAGAACTGTTAATGTGAATAGAAGCATATTTTTGCATGTTTTGCAATATACTTTGACTTTATTGTTATCCTGAAGGAATTAGGCTTGC
The DNA here is from genome assembly GCA_900302535.1 of Neoniphon sammara. Classification (NCBI taxonomy): domain Eukaryota; kingdom Metazoa; phylum Chordata; class Actinopteri; order Holocentriformes; family Holocentridae; genus Neoniphon; species Neoniphon sammara. The sequence continues at coordinate 4,501 of OMKZ01018252.1, read as the reverse complement.
AGCAGCCGCTGCTGCAGGTATTGTACACACCCTCTTCATGCTGTAGCCCACACCTTCTCCGACTTTCATTCATACATTTCTACATAACATGTTGTCCTATTGAAAATGTACGTTACATATTTGTATGCCTGCCTTTTCTTTGTTTTCTCTTTGTCTTTGCTGTGTCCTACTTTCCCACTGAAATGTCCCAATTTCCTCACAAGAATCGTTAAAGTTTCATCATACCTTGTCATATATTTAGACGGCTGGACTGCCTTTCCCATTTAATTTCATGTGACACTGCTCTTTAAAGATTCCGAGCAGTTTTATCCCAATAATTGGACAGCAGTGAAAATGAGTCGTCAGATTTGAGCTCGCCGTGCACAGCCAACCTCGGAGGGGTTATGGAGAAGACCTGTGTCCATCTGTCTCTGGGCAGAACTGGTCGGCTGAGGCATCTGTGGCATTTGCCGACCGTCATCTGCCTGAGTCTCCATGATCAAACTTCTCTATTTTCTGAGTCCAATCTGGAAGGAAATAATCCTGCCAACTGACACTTCTCACTGTCTCATCAGGCAGTCTGAACAAAAGTATGTGCCACTGAATATTCTCTCTCAGAAACATTGGAGAGCTCTTGTGTTTTTTTACCCAAATGTATTATTATCCATTGAGCAAGGTATAACTTATGCTTTCTCTCTTACATTTGAGTTTAATGCCAACATGAGTCATTGACTCTGACAAAAGTGACAACTAATTGTAACGAATGAATGATGGCACAAAATTAGAACTGGTTATGCTACATTTCAAATGCCAATACACACCCTAACACTAACTGCCTCATTAACAAGACAAGTCATTCATATTTTGGAGATATCTGGTGTTGATCCTCATGTACTGACTCTTTTCTAAAATACTACTATCATTCTTATGTAAATTCTAATCAGCTGACACAACAATTGCATAAGGTACACACTATGAACCTTTCATAAACCATTCATTTACTGTTTTATATGATTTGGCCAATTTACTCTGAGTAAAGAGAAGCTATCGCCAATAAAACAAAAAAGAAATCATTAATCTATAAAAATCTACCAGGTTCCATTATAGATTTATCTTAATGGATCAGTGTGTCATTCTTCAGCAGTTAGGACAGGTTGAACGCTGGGATGTGAAAATTTGCGGCAGAATCAAATTGAGTAGGCCACTTGAGCTTGGATAATGAAAAACCTCAGGGAGGCAAATGTGAATCTTGTCACAAAATATGGATTTTTATGAGCTGTGAAACCGCTAATAAACACCTGCTCTCAGGTAATAGCCTGTAGCAGAGGTTTTGCAGTGACATATTTTCCCCAGTTTTGCAACTTGAGGAAAACAGATGAGAGAAAAATTAGCCTTTATGTCATTTTTTTTCACTGTATAATGCATCACTGTCATAAATATTTGTCATGGCACATTGCCCTAAAACATCGATGCCTTATTTTGACACGTCTGTCAAAGGTGTTAAAAGGTGTGAATCTCCAGGTTCTTTCTCCCTGTTATTTTACTGAGGTGGTACAAAGACAACAGCTTGTGATTTGAAGTGTGTCAGAATACATTTTCAATTCCGGTGGAATAAGAGATGGAAGTTCAAGACTGAACAGCTGTTTCCCAATTCAGTAATTACAGCGCATCACATTGATGTACTACATCATCAAGCAGATAAGATGAATATTTTCGTCTTTCATCCAATTCGTTTCTCCCTTCTTATGACATGTTTTCAAAAATGGATATTTTTAAGGTCTTATGAAGCTTATAGCACATAGGATAGACATCTGAAATAAATGTCTTACAATGGGGAGAATAGGTTGTAGATCTATTAAGACATTTACTCATCAATATTTAATGGGGCATAAATGTTAATTTCAAATAACATATATAGTTTTGTATGAGTTATGATATTCTCTGTTATAAAACTGGCAGGGCCATCGAGGGGAGTAAAACCGCACAGAATCCTTTTGTGGTGACAGCCCTTTTATCCATCTTTTTATTCTCTGTGGAAATAAAGCTTATCAGATTTCCCCTCCTGCTTACAATGCCGTAACTTTCTGAGAGGAATTGAATTTTCATTGATTCTGCGCCTCCTCTGACACGCTGGTGATAATATGAATTTCCAGGAAATCTATGTGGTGAGAAATAAGAGGGAAAGAGTCATATGAGCTGCTGTCTCATTTGGAATTCATAGAAACTGACAACTCATGTTGTCAGCATCTCTCCTAACCCCCCTGGGATATTAGTACGGCGATATATAAATATTAGACTTTGCGCCATGTTTCCAACTTCTGGGATTGGATTTTCAGGGTGTTTCTAATTTGTAGCTTGTTGAGAAATAATGACAGATTTTTTTCTGACTGATGATTATGTTTTTGGAAAAAATCAGGGCTATAACCGTGTTGATGTTGAGGGTGGAACAGAGCGGGAATTTGTCTCTGTGCAGCATTTTGGATTAAACGCAAACTCTGTCAGCTGACCCACAGCTAACAAGTCTCTCTGTGCTTTTCAGCCAAGCAAGCACAGATTTAAAAAAAATGACAAGCCTGTCAAAGTCTCGTGGACTTGTAGCTTATTTTGTGGTGCTTACTGCTGCCTCCTGTCTCCGTGTGTGGCTTTTCACACGAAGAAAGAGCACATTCACACTCTGCCCTGCAGGTGCACCTTCAAGAGCGTAAACTCAGGCATTTTACGAGAAGTGTCTGTGTTTTACAGCGCTGGAAGAGGGACAATAAAAACCATAGCACAGCTGGACTGGAAATAAACAGCACCACATACCACTGTGATAAACACACTTACTGTACCTGTCTACACTGGATGTAAATCACCGGGCTGGTCTGCTTTCTCTCTCTCTCTCTCTCTCTCTCTTTCTCTCTCTCAGTTGCTCTCTCTCCCTCCTCAGCTGTGTAGACAGTAAGTGGGATGTTTTTCTTCCAGCCCTGGGGTTACCTTGGCAACCCAGGAGTGGGAAACGTGCTTGGAGGCTGTGCAAACTGAGGCGTGGGCTGAGCCTTGTCTCCTGTAAGCTGCAGGATCCATCTCGGAGCCAGCCAGCCAACCAGCGTGCCACATGTCAGAGCAGACATGGGCACCGGCCAAGGCTTCTTTCCCGTCTGGCTGCGCTGTCTTGTATTTGTCAGGGCTTTCTGAGCGGAGACCTGCCACTGCTCCGGTCCTCAGGGAACTGGCAGTAAGTAAGTGAGTGACTAAAGAGAAAGTTTATGTGAAGCACCAATCACGAGTACCCAGCTGGCTGGATACTGTATATACACTGTGACAAATCCAATTTGGCGTGGCTCTGCGGCTTGAATGAGGCTGACGTTATTTGACTTCCACTGGAAAACCACGTAGGAGTAGGAATACATATTAAATAGATCAAGAGGGCAAGATCACGACTTTTAGGGAAAGTCTGAGATCTGTGACTCAGGTTGTGCACAGAATACACGAGGTTCTTTGGCAAATAAATAAATATGAAAATCGCTCTGTGATCAACTCATCGAGTGATGAGAAGAAGAGCAGCATTTAGCGCACATCGCTGCTTTTCAAACAGGGCACTCCAGAGCTCTTCAGATCCATCGTCGCCCTTTTACAGCACGCTAAAGTGTTAGCTTATATTGTAGTGAGCTAAAATACCCAGCGTACAGGGGTGAAAAAAAAAAAAATGCCACCGAGAACAACTGAGTCGATCGCAGGGGTTGAAAAGTCAGAGCAATCCTTTAAAGTAATTTCACATTATAATGTAACTTAATATGTTCCCTCCTTTTTGCGTGAGTAACATCCCCTCAGCGGCCCAGCGTGAAACCTGGGCTGCTTCCTTGATCCCGTCTCTGTCCCAGTAATCAGTGTCACCTCCTGATTGGCTGCCTCTCGCGAACGCTCCCTAATGGCGCTGATTCGCCGTGGCGATGGCTGATGAGGGCGTTCTCCACCTGTCGCACTCGTTAATGATAATTGCATCTCTTTCTCTTCCCCTCTCTTTTGATTGAGCCACTAAGGCTTTCTTTTCTCCATGATCATAATTTCATTTCATTCACCCCCCTGGAGGTGTTAAAGAGGAGGCTTCAGCCCAGTGTTTTTTCTAGTGTGCGATCCTCTCTCTCTCTCTCTCTCTCTCTCTCTCTCTCTCTCTCTCTCTCTCTCTCTCTCTCTCTCTCACCTTGCCACTCTCTTTCCTCTATCCAAATGGGATGCCAGCACTCATGCATTTTTAACAAGAGCAGAGGGATACACGAGTTGTGAATCTCATTGCTCCTATGTGTGTGTGTACACTTGCATGCATATGTGTGTGTGTGTGTGTGTGTGTGTGTGTATATATATATATATTTATATATATATATATTTGTGTGTGTGTGTGTGTGTGTGTGTGCGCATGCCTGTCAGTGAGTATGGAATGGACCTCTCACAGCGCTCGATGCATTCACACACACCCCAATATCCTGTGTGTCAGACCGTTCTGACCCAACCACTATGAATTGTGTGTGTGCGTGTATGTGTG
>OMKZ01018250.1:44449-68091 GCA_900302535.1 Neoniphon sammara | reverse complement strand
TCATGATTATCACTATCATCTCCACAACCATCATTACTAAATTTGTCATCTAGTCACAATTATTATTATTATCATCATCATCATCATCATCATCATCATCATCATCATGCATATAGAAAACTGACAGTTTAAACTCATGTCATGCACAGAGCAGTGTAGCGGGAAACAGGGGGTGAAAGTAGCCTATGAATGATACATGAGATGGGATAATATACTTATGTACAAAAAAAATGTCCTGGCGTGCAGGTCTAAATGTGAAGGTAATTGAATGTAACTTTGCTTGCATCCAACGAGTTCCTCGTTTGTATTTTATTTTGAATTTTGTAACCGGAAGTTCCATGTGTGATTCTTGCTGGCTTGACAGCGGAGAGCTGCACTCTGTCCCTTCACTCCTCAGTTGCAGCCTCCAGTTCAAGTATGCACCGGGAAAAATAATATGAGGGACGTCGGGACGCTGAATCTGAGGAGCATCAAGGATTTTAGAATGGAAAAAAACGGAGTTATTTTGAGTTGATCAACAACAACTGCAAGCGGAGTGTTGTTTGTTTGTTTATTTATTTATTTATTTTTTCCCCATCACAATGTGTGAGACAAAGATGTGGGTGGGATGCCAGTTTATTTTCGTTACGGATACAAGGACTGGCAAGTTATCAGCATGAATTACCAAGGAAAGAAAAACTGATATCGATGTTAAAATCGACTCTGGAGGGAGTAGTAGGCTACCATGGCGAAAAGGAAGGGACTGTTATTTTCGCTGCTACACTTTATGGCAGAGTTTTGGCTCAGTTCACCGCAAGTCCTCAGAATTGGTAAGTGGACTTCATAGGACTGTTTTATTTCAGTTTGCCTGTTTATTTATTGTTAGTATACTTATTATCACGGTGCAGTCAACACCTTTTTTGATATTGGCGCTTATAACTATAGACTTGGGTCTCAGTTTATGACCAAATCCATGTATCGTCGCCTATTTTTAATCTAGTCTTGGTGTCACTAAAAACTCCCATCATATTCCTGCAGTGACTTGTAGTTTTGATGTGAGAATTGTGTAGTGCCCATACAAAATATTAGTGTAAGAGAGTTTTTTCAGAATATGATGATAAAGTCGGTAAGAGAGGAGGCTACATTTCGTTCAAAGAATGAACCATCATTCACAGTAATTGTGTCTCCAGTGTAGCTCACTTCAGTCTTATGCTGCAGGTAAACCAACAGACTGCATGATATACTTTGATTCCACATGAAAAACAGAAAAGAAAGAAAGAAAGAAACACTATAATATCCTTTAATATTGTAGAGGGGGCAAATGTCTGTGGTGGATCAATTGATGTGACCTTGTTGTGCATTGTGGTGTTTTTTTTTTTTTCAATCTGTTATTTTGTAACTATAATATCTATATATGTAACCTGCAATGTTTTTTATATCATTAGTATACTTTAATAAGGGACTTATAGTATGCCTGTGGAACAGTGGATTGAGTTTATAGTAATCTTATAATATTATATAGTGTTTTTCCATCCCTTTTGGTATTATGGTAAAATGATACATAATAAATCAATAGTGGCTTAAAGTTTTGCTGTAATTGGTGTTCTAAAATTCATTAGAGGATTATTGTACCTCAGTTTATTGTGAGGATGGCTACTACAGAATCTTTCTATTTTTCATTTTAACAGCAAGTCAGAGAGAAAATGTCTTTCTATATGGCTAGAGCAGGTCCTCTATCCTACCCAATAACACCCATAACACCCATAAACTCATTTGGATTAGGTGGATTTGTACGCTGTTCACCAGTAATACTGTGAATGAAAATCTACTGTAAATGTCCACATTGTCTGCATAACCTTTGAGAGTTTACAAAAACAGAACTGGACTTGCAACTTCGCTCCACACTTGAACTTCGACAGACAGAGCCCTTGCCCAGTCTATCCCCCTTTGATTTCTGATGTAACATTGATAAAAGCGCACAATGAGCCAGTGTTTGCAAGCAAATTAATGTTCCCCGCACATCTTCCATCGGTTATCCACTGTTCCTCTCATGAGCTATAAGATTGCATCACAAAAATGACATTTCAATTTAGGCTTCAGCGCTCTCAGCTTCAGTGAATGCCCTGGGCAACTTAGACTTTTCCTAAACTTCTTCTTCCTCTAAAGCCAGAAAAAAAAATTACACTGATTTGTGGCATTGCATAACTTTAAAGGCTAATAGGCTGGTGCCACCTCCCCATTCTGACAGTCCTGATCTGCACTTTATATTGTTAATCTCACTAAATCATCTATCACTCTCCGAGGCCACCTAATCTTTGTCATTTTCTTCATGACCCCCACGCTCATAATCTCCTCCATATGGCTTGGTTCAATTAACATTTCTCTGTCTTGGCAAGTGTTGGCATCAGATTGTGACTGGCCTCCATTGCTTTCACTGGGAGCTGGTAATAATGGTAAATCTTCTCCCCCCAAGCCCTTAAACAACTAACACTAATCTTCTTTATGCAGAAAGTCTCTTCCCCAAATATGGTATTTAGGCAGCATCCAAATCTCATCACTGGGGAGAGCGCAGACACGGCAGCTTGTGCTTCGTCCTCCACTCCATCTCTGCTCCTTTTTTGAAATTCCTACTTCCTCTCAGGTTTTATGTATTGATGATCTCTGATTTGTTTATTACCCAATCGACCCCTGTAATGCTTAAGCCATGATAGCTACTATTGGCCAGTGAATATCTTTTGTAATGTAATCCACCCCCCTGTTTGATTGGCTAATGTCCAGTGGGTTTATAATGTTGGTGGATTTTCCTGATATGGTGATATTGATATTAATCCTGCTTTCCCTTCGTTTGGCCTGAATGTTTCGGTGGTAGGACGCCAGCAGCTATCCTTTAAACAGAGAAACCTCAGTGTTCCACATCAAACGATGATAGTAGACTGGTTTGGAGCTCCTCATTCATTCACAGTCTGGCAGGGACCCAGGTTGGAGTGGTGTTGGTGGTGTTGTGATGGTGGTGGTGGGACTCTCACTGGGAACTGGACCAGGACGGGGAGAAGCAGAGGAGGGGGGGGAGTTAAACACTACGTCATTGTGTCCCTTGGCTTTAAAAGGTTTCCCTTCATATGATAATTGCACACAGAGTCATACAGAGTCACGGAATCAGGATCTACCGATCCATGTGTCCATTCGTGAGACTGAATTATTTACTCTGCATGTAAATGTAATGTTGACTTCTTACTTTGAGTATAAAAAAAGCACACTCACCCCGGTGGCTTGAACCTGAAACAGGAAACATGTTATTTTGTTCGCTCTCTGCACTGCAGGGAAGCAGAAAAGTCTAAAAAAATGCACAGCCCTAGGGTCTATCAGCATCTGCCTGCAGCACAAGGAGAATATTTTGTTTTTATGACCTCCTAGCATGCATCACCCCGCAGCATCATCTGGCCTATTAAACATGAGTTGGAGCCTCAGCGATCTTGAAAATTATATTAAAAAGTAATTAATGATAGCTATAGCAAAATTTCATTTTATCTTTACTTTATATACCCCCTTAATCATAAAGCTGTGATTTACGGAAAAAAATAAACCAAGTAAAGGGAGTGAGCATCCCCTTGCATCCGTTGAGCATTTAGGTATTGGAGCTCAACTTATGATATGTATATATATATGAGAACTGAGCATATAAATCATTGATTTCTTGGCTCTCCATCATGCACAATAAAGTGGCTCGTGAGGAGATTGCACAGTGATTTCTGCTCTACGGCCAAACACTTATCTACACCTCTAAGCTCAAACTTATAATTACTAAAGCATAACTTACCTCAGTCGGCGCCAACTTTCTTGTTCATTTGTTCATTTGCTTGCTAATAGCCTATTGAGTGGGCGCATTGATCCACGTGTCATCTGCAAACATAAAGTGAGAGGTGCTCATTCTCTCTTTTATTTAGCACCTAAATCGTTATTGAAAATGGATTCTATTCACAGTGTTGGTTTGCTGTTGTCCTACTCCATGAAATGACCAGTGCTCAAATGGTTTATATTCAGGCTGATCTGCAGGCAACAATCTTGTATTACAAAGGCCATAAAGACCTTGATTGAAGACAGACTTTTCATTCATTACAGACTACATTTGAGTTTAATTTTGATAGTTTTACTAATTACTTGTTTTATAATGTCTAAGAAGTGGTGTTTTATGCAAATGTTGGCGCAGACATACAAACCTGAAATCTGTTTGGACATGTAGTGTTCAACTCCACTGAAATCATCAATCAAAATCAAATCAAAATCAAACACTGTGCATATCATATAAAAAATATTTCTCACATAAAGTGCTGGAGATGTTTTGTCTGTTTGGACCCTGTGTTGTTTTTACCCTGACGTGAGATGAGCCCTTAATCACTGAAAGTGATATACTGTGTTGAACCACCATCAAGGCATGATTGCTTATCTGGTACCTGAGACAATTCCAAGATTATTTGTTACTTAGTCAACTTGAAAAACTTCTACCTGGATGGAAAAGAAAATCATTAAATGCCACCCAGGACATCGTAGTTGACTCAATCTGATTGGACCAGAATTACCAATTTTATTAGAGCCTGGGGAAGGGGCACACTTCATTATTTTACCAGTGACGTGCACACTGTGTTTTGTAAGGCCTTCTAATTGGAAATACCTGGAGGGATAACAGAATATGATTTCCTGTCTCAGTTTTCAACTACATTAATATATTAGCCAATTTGATGTATTCCAATAGAGAATATTGAGTCCTGATGCTGCTTCACTCTGGATGTCTAGATGGTTAATGGTAGCCATGTGTGTGATAATTACTGAGTGATTATAGCTGAGTTTTTGTGCCCTGCCGCACAATAACCAAGCTGACAAATGAACCAGTCATTTCCTGAAACAGTGCACAGCAATCACTGGTATATTCCTTAATGAAAATTTCAATCAATATGGAAGATGAACACTGTCCAAGGACAGACCATTCATACACAGAACTGCTTTACACAGCATCAATATGATCCAGCGGTGTTTTCTGCTGTGGACAAGCGATGATTGCTTGGATCAACGCTCTTCACATCGACTCCCAGACAAACAGCCGTCACACTGAATCCCCCCGGTAGCTCTCTGGAAATCAAGAAACTCATTATACTTTAAACAGAAATTCAAGATCTTATCTCAGGTGGAAATGGGAGGAGAGATAAATGTGTTTTCTTTCACTGTGGGATATATTTTTCTTCCAGGCTGCAAAGGGGAAATGAATAAGTGAATGCTGCAATGAAATATAAATTATGTTTGTCTTTTGTTGACAGTGACAAAAAGTTTTGGTTATTAATATTTTCCATCTGACATTTCAAACGTAAAAATTAAAGCAGTGCACTCGAGCTCTAGTTTCCCTCATCTGATCGCGCTCCATCTCTGTCTCGCCCAGATGTTAGAAGATGTTGCTGCAGTTTGGCAGCTGCTTGTCCATCTGCATGCAGTCCTTTTTGAGTAATGTAGCTGGTCCTTTACTAGGACACAGAGCTAATGCATCTGTTACTAATAGTCCTATAGGCCTATTGCAGGGTCATCAATAAAGAATTCACATTTTGTTTATTTTGTATTGGCTGAGTCAGCAAATTGGCTTGGCTGCAATGGCATATTGGTGTATTATGAAGGAGTTTTCATAGAGTATACCTCATTTATAGGCTTTATTGGTTAAGGAATTTGGACAGTACTTCTCAAATTGTGTTTGTTCATTTGTTAACTGTTGGCTGGTAATATAATGTAATACAATTGCTTATGCATACATAACCTGTTTTAGCAAAACAGAATTTGCAGTTCTGGCTCTGAAGTGGATGCACGTGATAAGAGGCTAAACACACCAATGTTAGAAAGAAAATCCAACTAACTGTTTTCATCTCTCACACAAACTGGACCACCTGTTTTCTGCAGCCTTGTTTAAGTATGATGCTAATGACAATGCTGTTTGCAAATGAGGCGGTGCTGCTTCCAACTATGAATGCATGGTTCAGGAAATCGGCCACCTGGATTGTTTGGTTGTTGACTGCTTGAATCCTTAACAGGGCCTGTGATAACTTGTCATTTTATTTATTTATTTATTTTTCTTATTTCTGGTTTATTTGACAGTGATGGTGGAGATAGACAGGATAGATGGGTGAGAGACATGCAGCAAAGGGTGCAGGTTGGAATCGAACTCGCAGCGCCGTGGTAATAATACGTTGTACACACTCTAAACAGTGAGCCACTGGAACGTACCAGGGCCTGTGATATCTGGCCCTGGACTGGAAGCAAACAAACATTTAGAGTGGGATGGCAAAAAATTTACAAGGTTATTCCTCCTACTTTTCTATTGAAAACATCTTGAAGGGAAAGTCAAATCAATGCTTCTGTGATAGAATGCATTACCTTGAAAATTTTGCAGAGAATTGTGTATTCTCCTGAGAATTTCATATTCCAATGAATAGAATTAAGGACTTTAACAGGTCCCAGCAGCTGCTCATTGAAGCTTGGTAACCATAATTAGGACTGGCACTTTCAAGCATGCTTTTAGTGACCGGGGAGTCCAGACAAGGCTCTCTCAGTTTGGGGTTGGAGGCTATGCTACTAAACCAAAGAAAAAGGTCATTCACAATCAAGGTCTCAAGGGGAGCTTTTTTAATGGCCTTTTCTCCTTCAAAATCAATCACAATTTCACCCGCAATTCTTCAAAGACTGTTAGAGAATACGGTGACCTATTGCCATCTGTAGCCTGTGTTGAAGTGAAGTCATTTGCAAACTATTGCAGCATTTAAATGTCATCAATATGATTTGTGTCCCTGGTTAATGTATGTATTGATTCACAGTTTTGAAAATGGCAGAGCTGTAAAAAATATATTATTTCTGTTTTTACAATGCCTTATGAAAAGCCCCATGAATGTGCTGTTGGCAAACTTTAAAGCAGTCTATCACACGTTTTGTGGTGTTGATGCTGACACCTGAACAAATTCAAGTGGTATCATGGGCACCGATGTCTCTGCCTACCTTGACTGTGCAGGCTTTGGGTCTGCCTGCTCTTGAATGAGAATGTAGTGAGAGCAAACTTTTAGTGCTGAACGTATTATTTCAGAAATCCCATCAATGAAAGCCCAGATATTTTTGATGATTTACATTTGAAAGGCTTGGGTGAAATTGACGTGCGGGGTCATATTCAGCTGGGATAAGGACACTGAATCTCACACTAGTCTGGCTTGTCTTATGTGCAGGTGGTGACAATATCCAGCATTTTCCTGGCCTTAATCCTAATGTTTTTCATGGTGCACTTTATGTAACTAAGATATAAAATCGTGTGTGTGCTGCCCGTGCGTGGCTGGGGTAATATATGGCCATATTGCTGGCCATAGCATGCTAGGACCATCATCTTTCTGGAGCACCGCAGCGGATTAAGAATTGGATGGTTTTCAGAATGATCTTCTCAACCACCAAACACCCCCTTCCCCTCCCCTCCTCCCCGTCTGCCTGTAGCCCTGGCAGACACAAGCAGCTGAGAAGTGACTGCGTTTAAAAGAGAAATGTATCTTGAAATTAAATTCTGACAGCCTTGGGTCTCGGTTCATTTTTTTGGAAGCGTGGGTCAGTGTGTTTTATGTCCTTGTTCGCTTTTAGTAGAAATGTAAAATCTCATTGTTATACTGCACCTATTGAAGCAGTCTCACGTCAGGAGGTTTAAAGGACAATTCCACTGTTTCATGTGTTTTATGACATGTAGGTTATATTCATTTGCACCATTCTTGCCTGGATAGAAGTTAATACCCCGGATTATTGTTTGGTGTCTTTTTCAATTGCTGTGATATTTCATAGCCACTCGCTGATTTATTAGTGCAGTGGACTTCCATTGAATCTGTACAAACGCCATAAACACTTAACAAATTACCTAGTTTTTCTATGTGAATCTCAGTTGTTTTCTCCTGAAAGGTTGCTCAACTGTGGAGAAAGACTTATAGAAGGTGTTCAGTGTCCAAGCCGGTACCTTAAAAAATAAATGAGGCCATAAGAGTGACTAGGAAGTCCTTTGTGTATGCCTTTTTTTTTCACAATTAAAAAATATGCCATATGCCATATATGCCAGTAGGGAGGCTATGGCGGCCGTTATAGCTGCATTATAGCTGCATTATAGCACAGAGGATCAACCTCTGTTGATCCTCTGTGCTATAATGCAGCTTTTGAACTTCCTCCCCTTCCAATGGAACAAAGAAAACAGCTTCTCTAAAAAATGTGACACCTCAGAGGTTAGCTTTGCATTTTTCTTAGGTGTGATTTTTATGTATCGTCAAGGAATTATGATTTTTACATATTTTACACCCGAAACATTGTGGAATCAGCACAGAAAAGACAGCAAATGTCTGAATAATGAAAAAAGATCCCGAGCAATCTTTATAACTATTAACAGAAAAAAAGAAAGGAAAAAAAAAACATTACTTAGTACCTTTAAGTTACAGATTCTGGAACGGGCGGTAAATGAGATTTCCGCCTCTCCTATTACAGGACCTAGATGTTGTGTGAACCTTTTTTGTTAAGCAGGAAAGTATTTTTATCTTATGAAAATAAAGAAAGCAGACCAGCTCTGCAGACCAGGGACTTCTGAATCAACTGTTCAGATGATGACAAAACATTTAGTGAGGAAAATGCAGTTGCTGGAATTAGGATTTAGGATTTTGAATATAAACTGCAGACAGACCAATAGATAGACAGACAGATACATATATACATATATCGAAGTTTAAGTTACTGTTATTATTAATTGGTTGATGGGTCTTAGTGAGTGAGGTGTCAGAAGATCTGTTTTAACACAAGACTGCCTTCCATAGCCAGAGATTTTTGGCAGCCTGAGCACAAACACTTATCCTTTAACCTCTTTACCATAAATTAAATTATGTTTTGGGGCTCGCCTATATGATGCTATAAGTCACTTGTAGATGGGTGCATATTTCAATTTGATGTCATCGAAGGTGACTGTTGTGTAGAGCACTAAATTGAAGGAAATTGGAAATATGACTGTGCAAGGTGAATGAGTATGGCTGTTCTTCTATTGCATTTAGAGTGAATTATTAGCTTAAGGAGAAAAGGAAATTAATGATGATCGTAGGGGAAAACTTTGATTGTATGCCGTGATAAGTTATGATTGGATATGTTTACTCTCCATTAGACTTATTAGCTATGAAGCAGGCCTATGATGAGCTGAATATATTGCTGAGTAGGAAGCGCTCAGCACATGAAAGGCATGTCCAAGTCACTGGGACACTTTCATAAAAGCTACTGTGACAGATTGTGAAATTTAGGCCATGTAAATAGGGTGAAGTCAGGCAAGGTCAAGCTTCTCTGAATTAAATCCTGTCATCTCAGCCAAGTCTCACTGCAGCGTTTTGTGATGGAGGTACCTTGAAATTTGGGCCACATTATGCAACTGTGAAAATCCAGTCGGCTGTACCCCATAAAATTTGAGAAAACGTTTTAATTAACATGATTAGCCCTTTGATTATTTGATTATCACCTCAATATAATCGTTTTTCTTTTCTTCTGACAGGGGGCATCTTTGAGACCCTTGAGAATGAGCCCATCAGTGTCGAAGAACTGGCCTTTAAATTTGCTGTAACCAACATAAACAGGAACCGGACCTTAATGCCAAACACCACCTTGACCTACGACATACAGAGAATAAACCTGTTCGACAGTTTCGAGGCCTCAAGAAGAGGTAAGACATTGTCTCATCAAATTTTGAATGCTTTTAAATGTGGTCAAACTTTAATCACTCAAGGAAAAGAGATCAGTGTTCAGTGTCTTTATTTATTACTCTGCTTCTCCTCTTCAGCCTGTGACCAGTTGGCGCTGGGTGTCGGAGCGGTATTTGGCCCCTCTCACAGCTCCTCCGTCAGTGCGGTCCAGTCTATTTGTAATGCCCTGGAGGTTCCCCACATCCAGACACGCTGGAAACACCCGTCCGTGGACAACAAAGACAGCTTCTATATCAACCTCTATCCCGAATATGCCTCCATAAGCCGGGCTGTGCTGGACATAGTGCAGTTCTACAAGTGGAAGACGGTCACCGTTGTGTACGAGGACGCCACTGGTGAGTGAGTTGTGATGAGAGCACGCAAAAGGAGAAGTCCTGCATAAAACACAGAGGGAGATTCATGAGTCAAGACAACAGCGAAACATAAAAATACATCATCAGCATATACTGCACAACTCATATAAGGGACCATAAAACTGTATATTCAAATTCAAGTCAAAATTACATTAAATTTAATTGCAATACTGATTTCTGCATAAACGTGAGAGGTACTGGGTTTGAGCATGTGTGCATCCATGCTTGTCTGTGAGTGTTATATGCACATATGAGAAACTGGAGCTGTGATATGACACCTAAATTTCCAACTTGTAATTCTGAGTTGGAAGACCATTCAGTTTGTTTTTAACAACTGAATGGTCTCTGAATGGTCCATGTTGAAATTAACGTAGTGTACATCTCTGGATTAAAAAGCCTTACTAAATAATGAGGAGTTGTGGTGTTTTTTTTTCCCCCTCTCTGAATTTGTTAAGCGGTCAGTTGTCAGTTGGGTTGTATTTGCTTCCCCTACTTGACACTACACACAGTTGATGGTTTCATTAAATTTTAGAACTGACTGATATCTCAGCTACAAAATGTTTCTTCAAGACTTTTCTTAGACACATTTTCTGCACAAATTACTGTTGTTTTTTTTACATACAGAAATGTATCGACACCCTCTCGGCTTTTTGAGACTGCTCAAAGTCATTGTGTTTTCTCATACTGAAAGCTGTATGTGATGCTCCTTCAAAATGAGATTGCTCACTTGGGTCAGATTTGCTTCGAAGGTGTTGATAGTTACAAGAAAATATAAGAAAATGTTTGTTTCGTTTGTGTGTTTTTTTTAACTACAGAACAGCGCAATTTTCTGTTATGTCTTTTTCTTTTTTATCTAAAATGTGTGTGTGTGTGTGTGTGTGTGTGTGTGTGTGTGTGTGTGTGTATATATATATACATACACACACTCACACACTTATATATGCACCATTCACTTCATATTTCAAATGATAATCTGTGCAGATGTGTTTTCAGATTAAGCAAACATCAATTTGAAAACCCCTTTCATTCAAATCAACCATAGGAAATGCTTCTATTTTTTCAAGAAAGCCATAAAGCGTCTGCATTGACTAAATTACGTAATTGCACTGCTAAAGCTTCCTGTAACTATTACAGTAAATTACTGCCAGCAAATTTGCTGCAATCATTTGTGGGTAAACATAGTGACAGTAAATTAGTTCAGATGAATGAAAAGAAGATAATCATGCATTTCTGCCTGCCTTTTTTTACTGTTAAATTAGTATTGATGAGAGAGAACACAAGGGGATGAGATCTAAGTGAAGGAGTGTCTAAATCATGCTCACATACTTTGAATTGTGAGATACACTATGTCCAAGATGGGAGATTCTTGGTAGACACACAAGTATCTGAAATTACAAAATTACATTATAATGGATATTTGCTAGATTTGTTTGCAGTTTTTGCCGTATGGATAAAAATGTTAAAGCTGCAGAGAGAATGTTGCAGCCACATGTTTTCATCTGCCATGTTTGTCATTGTTTAATTCTCCCAGAATATTTATTTTTTTCTTATCATGTACCATGTTAGTATTAGCATCATATATCCCAGGAGCTTTCCATCAGTAAGGAGCAGTTTAACAGTATAATTAATATAAAACATGAAATTATTCTACCATATTGACATTATGTAAAACAGCATGCAACAGATTATAGCAGATGGTGGAAAATACAGTAAGTTCTATTTCCAAGTTTGTGTCCTTGTTAAGTTTCATTACCTATGGCATAATTTCAAAAATGTGTACTTGTCAACCTGTGAAAGGCTGTGTTTTTGAAGATAAAAACTTTTCATCTGAGATTAGTGAAATGTTGACTCAGCGCATGATGTGTAAAATGGATGCTGACAGGTACATTGTTGGAGAAATGAGTTCTGATGTTCTTTTTGTCTGATTTGATGTCTTTAGAGGATGAATCAAACTCTTAATCACAACAATAACTCTGAATTTTGCCTTCTTATTTTGAAATTGTGAGGCTGTCAAATGATTGTAAAGCACAGTCACTAAACCGAATGCATTTTTGAAAATGCAATCACATTAAACCTACCGCTCAAACATAGTCAAAATCTGATAATGTCTTAATTGAATGGCCTGGCTTTTGCTGTACAAAGTTCTAACATAAAATTTATGTAATTTTGAACGGGAATACTGCAATACTTTAATTTACATTCAGTAGGCAAAAGGGGTTTTGCTGCAAAAATATTATTCTGATTTTGAGCAAAGTATTTCCTGTCTTTTCATTTAAGGGCTGATTCGTTTGCAAGAGTTGATCAAAGCTCCATCCAGATACAGCATCAAAATCAAGATCCGCCAGCTGCCGACTGGAAGTAAAGACGCCCGTCCTCTGCTGAAAGAGATGAAGAAGGGGAAGGAATTCTATGTGATCTTTGACTGCTCTTACCAAACATCAGCTGATGTTTTAAAGCAGGTGAGCCAAATACCATCATCTTTAAAATCCACCGGCATCTATGCCTATTTTGCCCAGAGGTCACCGTCTTAAGTCCTCAGCTCATAACTTAACACCTAAAATGCATCGTTTTCTGAGAAATCCAATTTGAAATTTTCAATGGAGCGTACTCCCAGTGCTATTTTGGCATTTCTGCATTGCTTTTGGTTTAATATCCACTATGCGCAAGATTAGACAAATTCTATCCCCTTCAGAAATCCTATGTTCATTTCCAAATCCAGCAGAGCCTATTTTCGAGCCAGACATACACATTTAAAACCAAAGGCTGTAGAGAAGATTAATTGGAAACACCACGCGAACATGAGCAAATTGAGACATTTACTCACTCGGATACTTGTTAATGCAAACCATGCAAACAATACAAAATGAGGCAATTCAAGAAATGGATGAAATGTGTAATTTGCAAGACTCCCAGGGTACTGGTGTAGATATGGTTGGATGGCGCTAGCTGTAGAAAATGTGATTTGTGCTGGCTGGAGCATAACACTGGTGTGACTGTGCAGTCAGAGGAAAACTTTAAACTACTCCGTCCTGTCTCTCATCCTGCCCAGATCTTGTCCATGGGGATGATGACGGAATACTACCACTTCTTCTTCACCACCCTGGTAAGCCGCCATCCCAAGCTTTCTCTATTTAAGTATAAATAGAGGTCATTTCATGTGAAGAATGTGCACAGGAACTTGAACATCCGTGGTTCACCTTAAAACTGGATTGCAAAGCATGGCTGATGTACTTTGGTAAAATGCCATGATATTACACATTGTT
The DNA here is from genome assembly GCA_900302535.1 of Neoniphon sammara. NCBI lineage: Eukaryota > Metazoa > Chordata > Actinopteri > Holocentriformes > Holocentridae > Neoniphon > Neoniphon sammara. Next base: position 54,726 of record OMKZ01018250.1, on the reverse strand, counting down.
CCATCGTCTTAATTAAGTGTCCTTTATCTGAAGCTGGTAAAATATCATTTCAGATGTGTGTGTTCACCTAGAGGTCATATAGAGATTGTGCAGAGGAACTCAAACATCTGTGGTTTTGTTTTATAATCAATTTGCTGGATGTGTTCAGTGTGCTTGGCAATTCCATGTATTGTTCCGCTGTTTTAATCAAGCGTCCTTTTCCCCTTGCTGAGTAAGTTACATCTATTTTTAGCTCTCCTGAGTGAAGTCAAGTTAACCCTGCACTGCTGTTGTTCTCTATATAGGACCTGTTTGCCCTTGACCTGGAGCCTTACCGCTACAGCGGGGTCAACATGACGGGCTTCCGCCTCCTCAACATAGACAACCCTCAGGTCGCCTCGGTGGTGGAGAGGTGGGCCATGGAGCGAATGCAGGCCCCTTCCAAAGCTGAGAACGGGATGATGGAAGGAATGATGACAGTGAGTTTACATTTGCTCCACTTTCCGTTTTCTTTATGATTACCATGGTGTTAACTGTGCCAGCGTCAGGGTTGCACTTCCCACTGCGTCCACCTATATTACAAATGTCTTGTCTCGTGGTGACCGGGCTTCCACATTGCGAGAAACATGATCAACAAGTCACTAGAAGTCCATTTATTTCCTATTTGAGTAATCAGGGAAACTTGGCTGATGTGTGGATGGCCAACAAGCTTGTTGGCGCAGAAAAATTTGCCAAAGCTGAATTTTTCATAGACATCAGCTATGAAGAAAAAGTTTCATGACCAACAGTTCCTCTTGGCAAAATGTAGGTACAAAATGGACGATTGATTATTGTCATTCAAAGCTTCTCAGTTCTTTACAACATGTATTTGAAAGACTGCAGGAACAGGACGTCTAGGAAAACCACAGAAATTCTCCATCCAAAACATCCAAATATCAGAAGAAAATCAGATATTATTTTTTATCTATGCAATGTTAACATAGCATATCAAACTTGGCTGAAGAACTACAACCTAATATTGAAGAAAAGGCCATTCTATTAAACCAGAAATAATCCAACCCAAAGTTACTGAAAGAACATGTCGAAATGTATGAATACAGTGCATAGCTGCACAGAGCTGCACAAGATCCCCACATATAATAGATATAATTGGAGCCTCTCTCATCGTCCACAATTGGCAAGAATAGAATGACCTACCGAGCTGCTTGCAGTGCGTACAATTAGTGAAGTACTTTGGATTAAATTGCCCACAAAACTGTGCTCAGTATGACTGGAAAACATTGTGCTTGCCTGTTTGACTGCTCACCATGTAGTACTTTTTTAGTTATCATTACTATTCCCTAAAATGATCCTACATCTCCGTCTATTTTAGTTGGGCTTGTTTTGGGAAACTATATGATGTTGTGCATGTACATCAACAGTCCTGATATGATAAGTGCGTGACATATGATGTGTGATCTCCTGTGAGATATGATGATGGCGGTGTGTTTCTCCAGACTGAAGCAGCTCTGATGTACGATGCCGTCTACATGGTGGCTGCCGCCTCACAACGCGCCTCCCAGATCACTGTCAGCTCCCTTCAGTGCCACCGACACAAACCCTGGCGCTTTGGATCACGCTTCATGAACATGTTCAAAGACGTGAGTTAGGTTTATTAATGTGCGGCCCCCCCCTCTTCCTCCAACCCCCTATCCATCTCTTCCACAGCCCGCTGCCTATATTTTATTTCACTTGGGTGCAGAAGCAGAAACAATAGAGCTTGGAGATCAGATGTGATGAAAGAGTAATGTGTGTGACCCATTGTGTTCTAAATAAATTTTCTCTGGAGATGAGGGTTCATGTCATGTGCTGACAATGGCTGCCGTTGTCGCTTCGCTTCTTGGATTAGCGGGTTGTCAGATGGTTACTGAGGTAACTGACAAGAGCTGTCTCCTGAGCACATACTGTACCTTTTAATACAGTTACTTGGGTGTGAAAGAGACAAGTTAATAACTTTTAGACAATTCAACAAAATATTCCGTAACTAAGTTTTATTACAGAAGAAATAGTTGTTTAAAATTTAACTCCTGCTGTTATGAGTTTGAAGGATGCCGTAATAAGCCTCTTCAAGAGCTTCTGCTATTGAAAATGATGTGTTAATTTCTGTATAAACATTTTTTTAACAGCTGAGGGCACAATGACATGATACACAATGAAACAGAAGTACAGTTATAAACAAGTATTGGCAGTTTGAAAAAGATGCGTTTGTCCAGTTGTAATTACTCCAGTTTAATTATTGACGTTGACTTTGTCAGATCCCATAAGATATAATTTGAATGTAATAGCCTCTCTTGTTCTATTGCAATCTCTAATTAGATGTTTCTTTGACAAATGAGCTATTCAATTGGAAGTGGTGAGGTGACAGGGTATTGAAGGACACAGGCTATATCCAGCTCCTTGAAATAAAAGAACCCATGAGCGTGGAGAGCCGAATAGATGTGAGATTAAATGAACTACTTTGCTGAACAGTTTCAGCAGACATCGACTCTAAATAGATTTGTGATCAGCATTCTTTCATAAACCAACTGAGGCAGAAAATGTGAGGTTTTTGTGTATTGGTGATTAAGCAGCAGGCTGCACTGCATTTTATCCACAACTAGATAAACATAACATCCTGCCATCTATTAAGGCAGGATCTCATGTATTTTCTCATATCAATTTGAAGTGTATTCTTCTTTACAAATTATTTAGAAAAGTCATCAAATGAGAGTAAACTAACTGTAATATCCGCTCAAATGAAGTGCCCTTGAGCAAGACACTGTATCCTGCGCTGCTGTTCTGTAGCTGAAGCTGCACTCTGACCTCCATGTGGAGGAGGGAAAGCAAATGGAGAATTTTCCTGCGGCGATCGATGCAGCATCACATATCATATTAAAGCCTCAGTATTTTAGAGAAAGTTTCTAACAGTTGGATAAAAAAGTTCTGCTTTGTGCACTATGATTGTAATCTATAGATCACACTGATGCACGTCAGCAGTGTGTTAGGAGTGGGTGATGCAGGTCATGGCAGCCTGAGGCAGGAATGGAAGGAGTGGATGAATCTTTTCCCCTTAAAAAGCCGGATGTCTGTCAGCGAGAGAAAGGTTATAGTGGCAGTTCAATCTGATGCTTGGCCTCCATACAATCTCAATTCTCCAATCAAAGCAGATCCATGTGATCATTACATGACACCAACACATGGTGATGAGAGACACTTTAAATTGGTGAGGATTTACAAAGGGACTTAATGACAGGAATAAATCTGTGTACAGGGTCAAGAAGGTCTCACAGATGTGTGCAATAAGACTGTGTGTCTAATCAAAGAGCGATGACACCATGTGATACTCTATAAATAACCCCAAACCACAGAAAACAAAGCCCTTCACATCTCAAACTAATGTCAGCACTTAGGAGATAATGTTCCTCATAATGCCATCACATTCAATCTTGAAATCTTAATATCTGTTTGTGTAAATGTTTCTGTGTGCGTGTGGTGTGTGCATGTGTGTGTGTGTGTGTGTGTGTGTGTGTGCATGTGTGTGCATTGCCACATGAAATACTGCCCTGTCAAAAATACGTGCCTCTCCTCTTTAGTATGATTACTGTTGGTTTTAACTTTCACTAATAACATAAAGCCCATAAAGCGGCGTGGCAGTTCAGAATCGTGATGTTAGATTAATTTCGCTCTTTTTCACATTCATTTCAGTTTCATTGAATTGGAAGCATTTTTTTTTCACTCTCAAATTGCTGACTTAACTCAAAAACTAAAGATGTTGAGAAAAAAAGCTCAGTCTTTTTATAGTCTATTTATGCACCTGTAGCTGATTTGGTAAAAAAGAAAAAATCCAGATTAGGTCTTTCAGTTATTTTGGAATATTCTTTTTTGGAGGCACCTGGTACAGTGTGACACCATTAATTACATATTTTTCAGTCAAAACACTGAATTGCAGCAACTCAAGTCAGATAACCCAGACTGTGCTATATGCCATGCAGTGCAGTGTGATTCCCAGCCGGGAAAATTTTTAAATCATGAAAATATCATGGGCTGCATGTTTTGCAGTTATCCTCTCAGTGCACTGATTTGCAGAGCTGCCTAGTTCCTCTTCAGAAGGTAGATCTAGGAAATGGATTGCTCATCTTCTTCTATCAGTGTAAAATTGAGATGCATCTCATTTCTCTCATCCCTGAGCGATAGAAATTTAACCTGTTATTCAACTGAGCCCACCTCATTATCAACTGCATCCAAATATCTCTGAGCTCTGCTGTCCACCCACAGCTCTGCAATCTGAAAGAGGCCACGCCTGCCCGGTCTGTTTACATCACTGTCTACTTTGCTATACCTTCTTAGACACTTGATGTTTTTTATGAGGATCCAGTTGACGCAATAATGCCCATTAGGATACTGTTTGAGTCAAACAAGCCATTGTTTATGTTCATAGCTTAACATAGCGCTCGTCAATTATTCATCTTCATATTAACTACTCCCTCCATTTTTCTGTGCCCCCACTCTACAGGCTTATTTTTTGCATCTTTGTATAGGAAGATAAAGAACTGAGCGATTCATTTGTTTTGTTTTCTGCTCTCTCTTCCCCACAGGCACAATGGAACGGCTTGACAGGACAAATTATTATAAACAAGACAGACGGCCTTCGGAAAGAATTTGATCTAGATGTCATCAGCCTAAAGGAAGATGGCCTGGAGAAGGTGAACGATCTGACCCACATTTATAATGACAGCAGATGCCATTATTATAGACATTCCAGCAGAGTTGTCAAAGCTAAAAAAATGTTTTTGACAAGTAGATGCACTGCCGACTAAGTTCTTTTTTTGCTCACGCTGCAGAAAGAAAACCTGTGCAGAAAACCAAATATCAGTAAAAGAGTGGCTCACAAAAAAGATTTGAAGCCTTTAAGTCTGATCTTGTGCAATGGTCCAATTTTACCTGCAAAAATGAAGTCGTTATCTGTTTTGGCAAGGTCCTTGCAAATATTTGCACCCAATCGTTTTCAGCTCAGAGGTTGTGGATATTCCCTCAATCATATTAAAGGGGCTGTTATCAGTTATGGCAGGTCAGGTCCAGAGAGACTGTGTTGTACCGTAAATGACAGATCTGATTGCACTCACTGCTCTGATATCAAATTTGAAACCCACATCGGCATGGAAGGAATAATCCAGGTAGAAGTAAATGCACACACATTTAAAAGTTTTCTAAAAGTGGGAGCACTTCAAAAAAAAGTACCTTATTGCTGTAACCAGAGCAGTTTAAGTGATTAGTGACTTTCCACCTCACCATTAGGGGCTAATAAAGAAGATTGTCTCGTAGCAGGCACTAACACTGTTGTTACTCTTTTCTTTAAGTACAGTACTATGCAATTAAAATGCTTTCTTTTCATTATTTTTGCAAGACAATCGCAGGCAACAGCCGCCTGAATAAAGTGTGGAAAAAGGTCTGTACTTTGGCTGCCTTGGCAGACTAAAGTAATAGTGAAATTATTGACTAATTACCTCCACTTGCTGCCCTATGTGATGTCTCCCCTTTTCATAAGAAAATGTACGTTAGGCACTCTTGAGAAGAAATGTTCAACATTTCTGCACAGGGCATGGCATTTAGATTTTTTTAAGATGCTGTGTGTTATGTTCCTTTTGTTTTTCCCTCTCCATCTCTGCTCCTTCTCCTATTGTATATTTTGGCTCCTTAGCACTTATTTCTTTCCCCTTTGTACCCTTTGCATTACTTACCTTTAGTTAATACCCATGATGTGAAGATAACTTTGGGAGCTAAGGATCTTTGTTATTCTTTGACACAAAGTTAAAACATATTACTCATTCACTGAGGTCAGACTATAATCTGGATTTTTTTTGTTCTTCATAGATTGGTGTGTGGAATTCCCAAACAGGCCTTAATTTGACAGAAAACAACAAGGACTCATCCACAAACGTCACTGATTCAATGGCCAACAGGACCCTCATTGTCACGACTATTCTGGTATGAATCCAACTGAGAGTAAACCAGTACCAGACAGCATATGGTCAGGAATGTCTTGACAAATCCTCTGATATTGTCTGTATTGCGCCTTCCTCCAGGAAAACCCTTATGTCATGTATAAGAAATCTGATAAGCCGCTGTATGGGAACGACCGCTTTGAGGGCTACTGCCTGGACCTGCTGAAAGAGCTGTCAAACATTTTGGGCTTTGCCTATGAGGTGAAGCTGGTGTCTGATGGGAAGTACGGAGCTCAGAATGATAAGGGCGAGTGGAACGGTATGGTGCGGGAACTTATCGACCACGTGAGTACTGATCACAAACAATCAAACTGGAAGAGAAATGACATAAACAGCACCACTTGTTAGGCTCAGGCCAATGTCTGGTAATATAAAATATTGAGATATTTGTGGCCATATGCAATATTTTCTACAATATTGACCCCAAAGGCATGGGACCACAGTTCAACCAAGGCAGAATGACTGTGCAACAAAGCTCTTTAGCGTAGTTATTTTGATGACATTACTCTGAAAGGTGTTTGAAGTTTCAATTTATTATTTGCATCAGTGAGTGCAATTCTTAAATGTCCAGTAATAATAGGAAGACTAGGATTCTATTAATGCAGTCTTTGCACCAAAGGGCTTCTTTGGTTTAATACTGATATTTGTTTTGGACTTATTGTTTTATTTATCTTCTTTTTAATTAAAAACCGTGTTAACTTGCTGGCACTGCAACTTATGAAGAGTTTCTTATATAACAGAATGAACAGATGCAGAGTAACGGTTACAGTGTGCATTGTTAATTTTGATTGCACACTACAATTTTGATTAATGTGCAATTTATGTACATAAAATATTAATTTAGGAGATTTTTGAAGAAGAATTTAGAACAAAACAGAATTAAAAAAAAAAAAAACTAACAGTATTCCAACAAGACAACATTAATGATATTAAATTTTGGATTATCGGCCAAGCCTACCACTTTTCTGTTTGACTGTGTCCCAGCTTGATGTTTTTGTTCTGTCGCAGGTGGCTGATCTTGCCGTGGCTCCTCTCACCATCACTTATGTGAGAGAAAAAGTAATTGATTTCTCCAAGCCCTTCATGACACTGGGGATCAGCATCCTCTACCACAAACCCAACGGCACCAATCCAGGAGTTTTCTCCTTCCTCAACCCGCTCTCTCCTGACATCTGGATGTATGTGCTGCTCGCATGCCTCGGTGTCAGCTGTGTGCTTTTTGTCATCGCCAGGTAAACAACAGCTCGAAAATAAACTAAACACTCATTTGCCATACAAGGGCTGAGCCTATGCTCGAAAGGATACTGTTTAAAGGTGCACTATGCAGAATTACAGGGTCAATTTAAGTGAGGACTGTTCAGACTCAACTGACAAAAAAAGGGGAATTTGATTCTGGTTGAATCTAGATGGTTCTCATCATTGGCCTGACTCACTGATAAATGATGTGCTTATTCCACGTTTTTGTGTCAGTTGGATCTAAATGACCCCAACTTTAATCAGTCCTTGGCAATTTTGCATAGTGGACTGTTAAGTTTTGGAAAACAAGCCACTTAGCAGAGTATCCAAACGAAAATCCAGCAACTGAAAATGAGCTATACAGAATTTACTTGACAGTATTATGTTCCCTGGTTATGGTTGACTCATAACTCAGTTTGGTTTACATAAAAAAAGCAGCAGATTCTAATGGCAAACAAGCTTCGTTCTCTCAGTCGGTTGTAAGGCCAAGAAGGGGCAAAAAGAATAATATATAGTCTTTAAATGTGTGTGTACAAATCCTAAACTATCACTCCAGAGCTTTGCAGATTTCTCCTGGTAGGTTACAGAAATAAATCTTGTTTTCTCTGGCCTATTTTGCTTTGCAACAACTTATCACTTATGTTTGACATTTTAGCTTTTTGTATTCAGTCTCTAATATAGGTTCATGAACAGTCAACCACTAATATTAGCTGCCATGGTTATCTATATTTACAAACTTTAGTTGCTTCCATTTAAAAAACTTTGTCTAAAAAGCGCATGGCAAGCTGACCACAATGATGTGACATTCCTAATGGAATTAAATGAAATATTTTTTTCTGTGCCCATGGTCAGAATGAAGCCAGAATGAATTTTCCTTGTTTGCAATTTTTCAGTAATGAGAGTTGGAAAAAAGAAGCTAAATACAGGTAGTAAGCACAAATTCTTAGCAAAGGTCTTGCCAGAGGTTCACTGTTCATTAAATACGGCGGTACACACGCTAAAATATTGAAAACATTCTAATCAAGTGGAAATTTTTGAATTATTGTATTTCTTTTGCATCATCAGCTGTGATTGTTTGATTGTGCCCCTGCAGGTTCACGCCGTATGAGTGGTACAACCCTCACCCCTGCAACCCTGACTCAGATGTGGTTGAAAACAACTTCACTCTGATAAATAGTGTCTGGTTTGGAGTTGGAGCACTTATGCAGCAAGGTAACATCACTGAAATGCTTTTCATATGTTTTAGTGTTTATTTTATGCCTGTTAGATGCTTCAGTTGGTTACAGCTATCTCTGCCATTGATGTTATAGAGAGAAAAGGTTTTTAATCTTTTTAGAAAAGGATAAGATACTAGCTTGTGTCAGGATTACTGTTGTTTCAGATTCATCAAAGTTGCATTCGATGCCTTTCTTTGTGCAATTTATCATCTATCTTGTGTCACTGTGATCTCACAGGATCAGAACTGATGCCTAAAGCGCTCTCCACAAGGATAGTCGGTGGAATATGGTGGTTCTTTACATTAATCATAATCTCATCATACACTGCCAACTTGGCTGCCTTTCTCACTGTGGAGAGAATGGACTCGCCGATTGACTCTGCTGACGACTTGGCCAAGCAAACCAAAATAGAGTACGGCGCTGTGAGAGACGGCTCCACCATGACCTTTTTTAAGGTAACGTTCCTGAAATCATCAATTAAAAAATCCTCTTTTGCGCCTCTTAAGAAGTGGGAAAATAAGCTCACAGCAATAGGAGAGACACACAATGAAAATGTACTTTGATGTTAATTGTACTGACGAGTTTTAGCCTGGAACCTTCAGTCCTCAGGTATTACAATAACATGACATGCCCTATCTGAAGAGTCGACAGAGTAGACAAAAAAGATCATTTGTTCATATGCATGAGGAATACGGCTGAAGGCTAAGACTCTAACGGCTTTTCACCCTCATACAGTCATCCAAACAAAAACCTGTGGGTCTATCCATGAAGACTGCTTATAGCTCAGCACCTAGGATGTCTGACTGTACAGTGCAAATTGAATTAAGTAGAGATTTGTACACAGTTTTCACATCCTATATGTTTGAAAGCAGAGAAACAGACTGGGATTTTTACATTTGGATGCATCGGAATGAGGATTTAGATCAGCAGATACTGTTTCATTTTAATATTTATGAAACAATTACATGTCAACCATTGACCTTGTATTAAAGGTGCACTATGCAAAATTGCAGAGTGTCAATTTAAGTGAAGACCCTTTAGACTCAACTGACAAAAACATGGAATTAAAGCATAATTTGATGGTGGAGTTTAAAGGTTCTCACTTAAATCAACCCTCTGCAATTTTGCATAGTGCACCTTTAATACTTTAGCATCTTTCCTATGCAGACCTCTTGTTTTTTAAAACTGTGTGAACTGCTGTGTTGACCATGACGAGGCAGTTTAATCCCTGCAAATCCTTCTTCTTATTCAACAGAAATCTAAGATCTCCACTTACGAGAAGATGTGGGCATTCATGAGCAGCAGGAAAAACACGGCCTTGGTGAAAAACAACCGGGAGGGGATTCAGAGGGTCCTCACCACAGATTACGCCCTTCTCATGGAGTCGACCAGCATCGAGTACATCAGCCAGCGCAACTGCAACCTCACACAGATTGGGGGCTTGATCGATTCAAAGGGCTATGGAGTGGGAACCCCCATTGGTGAGACCATTCAGTAACTATAATAACCATTTGGGATGTAAATCTTTGTCTTAATGGCGATTCAGTTCGACTGATGATTGATTGACGATTGAGAATGATTTTTCTTTCTTAGAACAATTATATTCAATTGAAGTTTGCAAACCACGATTGGAGTCAAGTACTTTTATCCAAAATTTTACATCCATCAGTAACCACATGTAAGACTATCCTTCAAACAGAAGTACTTAAACATAATTTATAAAAGATGAAAATGTATGAAAAAGAATATATTTTTCAATTTCTTATTATTTATTGACTAAAAAACTTAATTCAAAGTAATTCAAAATATTGTGCTAGATCACCAC
>OMKZ01018250.1:20375-44078 GCA_900302535.1 Neoniphon sammara | reverse complement strand
AGGGGAAGCTGCACATGATGAAGGAAAAGTGGTGGAGGGGGAATGGCTGCCCAGAGGAGGACAGCAAAGAGGCCAGCGCCCTGGGCGTGGAGAACATAGGGGGCATCTTTATTGTGCTGGCTGCCGGACTAGTCCTCTCAGTTTTTGTAGCTATTGGGGAGTTTATTTACAAATCCAGAAAAAACTTGGACATTGAGGAGGTGAGTGTCGGTCAGTGTGAATGGCACAACAAGTATTAACACACTAGATGACTTGATCAAAGACTGTCACGAACCCGATACGCATTTGTCTTTGCTGTCTGCAAAAAAGGACGACAGCGATCACTGGGCCAACAAAAAAAAATTTCAAAGCAGAAGTTTGAATGTGAAGAACTGCAGTGTTACAATCAAAAACAAATTACTTTATTGTAGCGTTTAGTGTTTGAAGTAGTTTTGATGTAGAGCACATGAACGTTTTAGTCTTAATTGGAACAAAACATTTAAGACCCTATTTATGATGACAGATGGTTGTTGACTTCTGACAACACAACACTTGACCATCTTGGCCTTGCTGTTTTTATCAAATCAGAGAATTTTAACGTTGTTTTGTGTGGAAAAAAAATGTCATTGTCATGCCATGATGCTGTAGGTAAGTGATGGTAAGTGATATGTCTTGAGGCTTGTCTAGATAACATGTCTAAACTCAACAGTGATTGCAGTAGGTATGACAGTATACTGTTATAGTACGATTTTCATATTCACAGCGCACACAGAAACTTTGACATAACAGCACTACTTCTTACCACTTTTGTATGTATTCATGTATTTCAAAACATCTTTTGATTAATGCGGTGAAGGTTGTTTCCGATTTGTTTATGAATGAGCAATCCCTCAAGATGTTGTTCATCAACTTGCTTAATGTCTATACTTTTCTTTTTCTTTCTTTCTTTTTTTTTGCTTTTGTATCATTTGAAGTTCATGAAAATGCATGTATACGTTTCGTCACGTTGGCATTGTTTCAGAATGACTAAAGTTATGTGAGAACATTACATCCTTTACCTCTTATTTCTGCTTGCTTTGGCTCTGGCGTGATTCCCTGGCTCTCTCTGCATGCACAGCTTTCTCTTGCGTTCCTGGATGGGGATTTTATCACTGCCACCCGCTTTTGATTTCACCTGGGAAACCTTTGGGTCACTGCCTACATCCACAGGATCTGAGGTCATTTCTGAGGTCTTGTCATATGATTGCAGGTGTTGGGTGTCATTGTGCCTGTGTGATGGTTTTGATGCTTCCCCTGAGTTTGCTTGCAGTGGTTGGTGGTGCATACTACAGAAAACCTACGCTATCACTTCTGTCTTTGTGATACGCTTTTGGTTGTCTTTTGTTATAAGCAAAACACTTTTTTTTTTTTTTTAGCAAAACTTGAGTTGTTGTTTAATTCTTACAACAATGAAAACAAATCACTTCCCACATTGATTTACCTAATCTAAATTGGCATGTTTTCCACTCCATATTTTCATAACATAAAAATTGGTCACAGTTAAACTATTAATTTCAGTGATGCACTTATATATTGGCAGACAGTAGATATGGGCTTGTAACAGCTTTAAAAAGCAATATCCATATCGGACAAATATTATTTTTAAGCTTAAAATCTGTTTTGCACCTGCATTTGTCATATGATTTTTAAAGATATGCATATTGGTATCCTATCAGCCATTATGGGTGCAAAGATACTGAATAGTGGTATCGGCCTTAAAAAGCATATCAGCATATCCCTAATTAATTTGATAGTAGATCTTTTCCAACATGTGCAGTGGTTAAAAGAAGAAAAAAATTACTAGTTCACAAGACGTGATGCAACTATCCTTCCATGCAATTAAACTGCAGGAAATCTGAAGTAGAAATCTGAAGCAAATGTGAAAGGAAATGTGGTGTGTAAGAGTGGGCAGATTATTGCATGGGAATCACGTTTCATTGCATTAGGGACTGATAATTTCACCAGACTCAACAGTAGATTCCTGCATCCTAGAGCTTTGCTTAGTTTGTCACTACAGTGCACTACAGTGCAGTCTTTATTTACATCACATTTGAAAGGAGAACAACAGAATTTCAAGTTTGAGATAACTATATTCATAGCTGGAGACAGTTCAGTGTGAATATTAGTTAACATTCATAATCCATATTTCCAGAAAGTAGATAAGGAGTTTGTCCCATCTTTCTAGTACATGACGTCGCACCACAAATACCTAGAGAATCAATTGGCAGATGGAAAAGGTGATTATGACTGTAAAATGGATGATTTCCAAGAGACAACAGCACAGTTTCTTACTTTATTCAGGCATCACTGCCATAAAATAATGTTATTTGGTTGCAAAAACCCAACTATTCTGTGAGTAATGTCAGTGTTGCATTCATTGTCCGTGGAGCAATTCCAGTATGCACATATTCATAACTCTTACCCTGCAAATTAGAGTTTTGTTTCCCTGATTTATAGCTTTGAAATTAAGATTTTAATATTCACAATTAAAGGTTGAGCTGCCCTGGGCCATAGTATTAATTATTTGACTTTCTAATTGAGTGCTATTCCCTATGAACAGAAACAGGGAGACAGCTCATTAAAGGAATTGTCTTTTGATTTTATGAAGAGCAGCCTGCCTCAAATTTGGCCATGCGAGTCGGAAGTCATCCAGTGCAGAAATTAACCACCCAGTATGTATCCTTAACCAGAAATCACACGAGAGATCACAGGATCTTGATCAGTGCCCATTTTTGAGCGAGTCAACATTTGACAGCATTAGTGATGTATTTTCGACATTTAACTGCAGTTTTCCTCCACAGTTTTATCCAATATCTGTTCTTTTTCGACAGCTGATTTCTTTCAGCGCGGTGATGGAAGACCTGAGTACCTCTCTAAAGTGTCACAGGACAACGAAGACAAAAATCCAAGCCAAGGGGAGGGCCGGATTGCCCAATATGCTCCTCTGCCATACAAAACGCAGTCAAAGAAAGGAAACAAAGACATAGTGTGCACCCATTGTCAAGGATATCCCGTCTATTTTAATGCTGTTCTACACCTTTATATTAATGTAAATAAAGATGAATCCAAGCTCCTTCATTTTACAATCTTGTTTTAACTTGTTCAGTTGTTATAACACATCGGGTGACAGTAGAAATGAAATCCAAACATATTTTAATCCAATGGTTTACAGGCAGTTGATTATTTCACTGCCTTTTAGAGAGCAGCAGTACATGCAGAACAGGCTCTCCTCTCATCTTCACCATGTTTTCAAACACAATGAACAAGTCTTAAAGGGCTGTTCATAGTCTGATGATTCCTAACCAATCTTCCTCTCCCCCTGGTAATATTTGTAACTCCCAGCATCCCAATAACTGTGCGTCTTTCAAATTCACAGGCTTGGAATTTAGGCCAGTAAAAGCCTTCAAGTCTATAGTTGAGGAACAGCTGTATTACACTCAATGGTGTAACCTAAACTGGTAATTGTTTGACTGCATTCAAACAGAGTTTTGCAAATGAGCTAAAGCTTGACGATTGGGCTGGTGTCATACATGCTTAATTTTTTCACCAGAAACATGTTGATTGGTCTGATTTCACTGTGGTCACAAAACTGTTGCTGTTTGCCAATCTGCATTTCCAGTAGTAAAATAAATTGTTAGAAAGTGTAAGAAATGTACTGAATTTGGTTCAGAAAGAAAAGATTAGCAGATTCATTTGGATCAGCAGCTGAGGGCCTAATAGGATGTAATGAATTGTTTTGGGCAAGAGATAATCTTTCTGTGGAATATAATGCGGACAAATCTTGGAATATTCCCTTGTTTTACCCTATCAATAACACATATCGTGAATATATGAGTAACTAATTTGACTTGCTTCTCAGTTGTTAATCCCTTTTTTCTAAACTTTGGGAGATTTCTATTTTGCGCACCGCTTTGATGACAATACAGTTCAGTTGTGAATCTGTCTTCGAGAGTTAGATTCACAGACTTAATTAAAAGTCAATGCGCTTGGCAGAATTGCAGGCAATATTTTCACAATTGCCTCTTGACACCGAGAAATTATGACAATTTCCCGCAACTAGTGAAGCAAAAAGTCATACTGTGCAACAATATGACTTCTTCTTTGAAAGGTCTTTGTCCTGAAAGTCGCTCACAACACCCTGTAGTGTAAGTGTTAGACATACAGCTCCATCTCTTGGTGTTAGAACAAGAGAAGTGTCAACGTAATCTGTCAATGCACAAACAGCTGTTTGTTAATCTGACAGTTGCAGGCTGGAGTGCGAGCTAGTGGTGGTCTTCTTGCCTCCTAGTTTCTCTCATTTTGCAGGGAGATTATAGTATTATAGCTTTCACTCCATAATCCTGTCAATGGGATACAGGCCCCCTTCATATGTATTACCCTTAGAATGAAGTCCACAGTGCCTGTGGCTTGTAATCAGTTAGGATACAGTAGCTCAACAGCTTATATGACTCGTGTTGAGCTGCAAGAAGGCCATGGAACTCGTGCTAGGAAATAGAATATTGTCTTTCTCCAGGATTTTGACCATTTGTACAGTAAATCAAACAAATATGCACTGATCAGTCCAAGATTCCAATGATTGGATTATCAGGGAATAATTTTGTGTTTACTCAGGCAAAAGACCAATATCATCAAATTGACACTTTTGGTTTGTAATGGATGTTCTAACACTTGTTTTGTCAGCTTTTCTTGACATCTGTTCTCCTGAAAATGAAAGTACAGATGGAAAAGTTATTTTAGAAGGCATCACCCTGCAATCTGTCCTACAGCACCGCTGCTTGTCTAACATGACCTCCTCATAAATGACAAAAGCAAGAAAAAAAGAAAAAAAAAGGATTTGTAACCTGCGGCATTGAAAATCCATCAGTGTTGCCCTGCAGGGGAAGTAATGTATAATTTCAACTCCAGGAGTGCCACACAAGATATTTTTTATTGATTAGCATGACATTCTGAGCCTAAATGTTTTCTGCTTCCTATCTTTAGCAATCAGGGTTTTTTGCAAACTCACTCACAGATGTTTTTATTCACAATCCTCATTTCCCCCCTCGCCACCTGTGTCCTAATCCTTACCTCAGATGGGAGGGAGGACAGAGGGGAGAGGAAGCAAGGGTACAGAGTTAAAAGAGTGTGACTCTGAAGGCTCAATTTCAGAGGATAATCGCCATAATTATCGTGGGTTTCATACAATCATTCATTAAAAAAAAACAAACTAATTAACCAGGATCCGTGATTTGCACCTCAAGTTTTATATAGTTTTGTAAACATTGATGCTGTGCCTACCTTTTATATTTCCAGTGCAGTCTGAGACTTTTTTTTCCAAGAGATTTTGATGAGAGAAAGAGGCCGAAAGCAGGGGAAGACACATGACACAGAAGACGGTGTTGTGAGGTCTTTCCCCAGATTTTCAGAAAAAGGAAATATAGGCTCCGACACAGAAGATATATAAACACAGATATGAGTTCAAGGGGGCTTTGCATTAATCTCACGTTGTAATGACAGTTTAAGGTTTTGGTATTCTGATGAATTCCAGGATTGGGCTTAAACTGCTTTCATTTTGTTTGCTGGTCTTTAATCTTCTAACCCTGCGTTCTTAATCAGAACTCGGAGCAGGTTTTTAATCTCGCATGAATGAGGCCGGGGATTATGGGCCTCTGACCTTGCCATGCTGCACAGCTGCTTCCTCTTCAAATCAAGTCTCTCTTCCTGTGTAGCTAGCAGAAGAGGATAATCTTACTTTTTGCGCTACAATGCTCCAAAATCCAAACTGTGCATAAAAGATACAAACACCGGGGAAGAATCCTAATTTTTGAGTGGTATATTTCAGAAATTCAGGTCCGTTTCATAAAGCTTTGGAGTGCTTTGGCATTTGAAGGTGATGTTGGTTTTGACAAGCATCAACTTGAGGATTTTCTACAAATGTGTGTCATGGCAGCCCAGGGAGATGGTATCTTTCTCCTGTCTGTGGCATTATCATTATCTAATCCTTTTGACTTTTGGATGTGACACTACTCGTCTAGTCTAGAGCAACAACATTTTCTGTTCGTGTGTGAGAGACAGCTTCTCAAGGATGTCTATATGTTTTATTAGTTGCTTCAGGCTTGAAGGGGTAATCACCTTTTTTTAAGCTTTGGAGGATTGTGTTCTGAGGAAAATAAAATGCGATTGCTTTTTCGTTCATTGTCCCTACTGCTACAGTGGGGACAATGAATAGCCAGTTTTAAGGAAACAAGGCAAGCAATGTTCAGTTAGAAAAATATAAATATTTTGACAAAATTGCCTTTTCATTTTAAAATTGCTCTCCTGAAATGGCCATGCTTGGTTTGACCAAGTCTGCCACAAAAATCCATTCCTTTCTGAAATGAGAGGAGCACTCAGAGCATCATGGGAATTATGAATACATTATAGTCCTTTGACCCACAACAAATTCAACCTTCACCAGAGTCCTAATACGCACCCCAGTTTGCTGTTGGCTGCTCAAAGATGAACAACTTTATAATTGCACATCCTGGCACTAAGGTCATCAGCTGAGTCAGGTCTAGACTTCATTATCAACCATAAACTGCAGTGGTGTTCACATAATGATCGACACTGTGCTGTGACATCATTCTGGTTGATTATATATCTTTGAATAATTTGCAGATGTTTGCATTGGTACCTACAGATAAACTGAAACTAGATATGTTGTAAAGAGCTAGCAGCAAATTGAGGTGAGGAATGTGACCAATGACAAGTGACCAGGAATCAGTTTTCCCATAATCCTCTTCTGTATGCAAATGTCCTGAGATGACACTCATACTAAGACCTGTGTGCCAAAAAATACCGGCTCAGCGTAAGAAATGGGCTACCCTGATACAAATGATTGGTAAGGAAGGTCAATAAGATAATAGAAACACCCTCAACATAATGACTATTATATTAAATAGGTTTAATATAGGGTGCTTGAAGACTAACATGGAAATTATGTCATCGAGGGGCCTTTGGAGAGCAGCCAGACACATACTGTGTGTTAGTAGTTAGAGTTTTATGTGTTATTGAGAAGACCAAACACTTCTCACCATGGATCTGAACACCATACTTAAAAGTTGACTTATACTATAATGCATAAAATATACTTGGCATGGAACTCTTGTATTCTATCTTTAAGTTATGTTACATTTAACAATGAATGGAAGAAACTGAATTAAGTTTGGGGAAATTTATCCTCAAAACTGCAAAAAAAGAGAAAGAAAAACAAGTATGTAAGACTAAAAAATTACTGTGAATGATCATCAAATGGCAAACTCAACAATTTATAACTAAATATTAATATTCCTAGAGCATTATGATCTAGGACAATTCCTTATTACTCCATACTGATTTACATACACTGTAAGTCTGACATACTTGGCCATATTTTACCAGTTTTCTCAAGGATGACTGGACCTCCTGTTTGGGTTAGAGCCTCGAGCTTCATGAGTGTTATATCTCCATGTAGTGGGATGTTTGATGTTTACATTTGTATATCTGTGGATACCTAAACCCGCCACTTAGCTTAGTCCCTTTATCAAAATCATCCAAAATTGTCTCCTCGGAGGTTTAGTTTCAGCTCTCATTTGGTCCATGACACTATCCCTAATCAGTCTGTATGAAGCTTAATTAGATAAATCCAGCCTCAACTGGGACAATTTTTAGCCATGTATTTAAAAAAACTATTCAAAATCAGGTAGTGTTACATGCTAAGATCAGTTAGAAATGTTTTATGTCCATGAAACCTCTTTGCAGAATATGTGCTTGCTATTTACACCCTAAAATACTTTGATCCATATTAATGTTCCCATGTCCTCAGAGGAACCGCTGCCTCTGGATGAATGGAGTATTTTAAAACTTTGAGGATTTCATATTGATAAATGTGGATTGACTGGTCTGATATCATAGGAATAGCATGTCATTTCAAGTTTGTGTCTTAAGGTTAGCAAAAACCTGCACCTGCACAACTCTAAATGTAAACATTTTCTCTTGTTGAGAGAGTGCCATGGGAACAGTTTGAACTTCATATTGCCAGATTTTTCTGGTCAGTTTACATGGTGAAGAAAACACTTACACTTCCATCTACTGGCTACATGGCAGTATTGCACACCAGCAAAGAGGTAAAAAACATATTCCTTTCAGGTTCAAATAAAACACTAACTGGTACACAAAATGTTATTTATTTAAATGTACAATCCATGAAATCATTCCATATAAAATAATCAACATGCAGGCAGACAGACCTAAAATTAGGAGGATACAATCATTAGGGGTTCTAGGTTAATGTGCAACAGTGCTTTAGACAAAAAAAAAAGAAAAAAATACAAAGATTGCCTTTAAGTTGATCTTTCAGAATTCCTACTATACTACTGCATAAGGCACATATTGCATCAAAAACATACTTTCCTATGTTTCACCATAATGCTTTTAGACACACGGGAACCGTATTGGGCAATGGTAACAGCTATCCATTCAAACTATGCAATTGCATTCAAATACTGCTACTGAAAAGTTATGTTAACTATAATGTTTATTTTCAGTTCACTGTGAAAAGTTAGTTTAGTGCTGTGCATATTAATGGAAACAGTTTATTGGTGGGATATGATACATGCTGAGATTATGACTATAGACTAAAATTGGCCTAAACTGAATACAAGAAACATGTCTTCTGTTCTCACAACTGTGTGTGTGTGTGTGTGTGTGTGTGTGTGTGTGTGCGGAGGGTGGTGTTAAGCCATAACAACAGTTATATTAACCAGCAATACAGACTGGGCTATGAGTTTCCCTGAGAAAGGAATGTGGGTAAAACAAATTCTTATTTTGCAAATGGTGAATTTACCTGAAAATTGTATGCACCTTTAAAATATGAATAATGTATTATGTATTTTACTACAGTGAAATGCATAATGGCAATACAACAAGGAAGATTTGACATTTCTCTATGTCGAGTTAGATACTGACATCTGGCAGAAATTCATACAGTAGAAATACAGGAAAGCATATCTGCCCCAAAAGGGGTATACAGTAAATACTCAAAATCCCCCCACCCCTCTCCTGCTTGAGTACAAATGGAATTGGAGTTCAATTATAAGTTGTTGTTCATGTCCAGGCAGGTACTGAGAAGGGAGACAGGGCAGCTCTGTGTGGAGCCTCCCTCTTCTGTCTGTGGGTTGGACTGCGGTAGGTTGGTCTGGACTGAGTCTGCAGTTGGTCCACTTGGGTTACACTCTGAGGGACAGCTTACCATGTCCATGGCAGTCTGGGAGTCCTGATCTTGAGCCAAGAGGTCGGGAGAGGACATGGGTGTGAACAGGTCTGAGATGGGGAAGTCTGGGGAGGAGAGCTTGGCGAGAAGCTGCAAGTGGTCCTGATCGGGGCTGGACTCGATGCTGACGCTCTTACATAACCCGCAGAGACTCTGACGCGTCTCCGCCAGGTTCTGCTCCAGCTGAGTGCGCTCATGCATCAGCCTTTCTTTCTCACCTCTCTGCGGAGTAAGAATGACAGAACAGCTTGACACTCAGTGTAACTCAAATCCCCAACTCATCTCCATCAATTACGTCTATGGATTTCAACACCATGCGCTGATATTTTAAAACTCACTTTCTGGCAGGCTCTCTGTTTAGGAACAAAAGCTCCCAGCCCAATGTCAATTTCAAGACATTCTCAACATCCCCCTCCTATCATTTTCAATGGCTCAGTGATGGAGGATGGTGCCATGAGTGAGCGACCAGTGTTGCAAGACATTTCAACTACAAATGATTAAAAGCCTCACTCTTAAGCCAAAAGCTATATTATTATTACAGTATTTTGCATCATGATATATTCTGTTGGATCTCTCTGCTCTAATTAACAAGCCAACCCATCTCTATTGTGAAACTGTGTCTGTTTGTGTTAAGGGGACAAAAGGAGAGGGGGTGCTATGCTCCAAGAGACTTGTGTGGGAGGAAATTAAATTCTATTGATGTTGTTGCAATTCCTACTGGCCACCAGAGGTCGATAAAGGTCACAGTTTATTTAATTCCCCTATAAACATTCTATATCTAATCCTATCAAGACAGATTACATGCTCATCATACTGAACAGGACAGATAAGAGAAAACATACCAATGTGTTGATTTCACACTCTAGCTGGTATATACTGTCCAGCTTCCTCTTTCTGCAACGCTGGGCAGCCACGCGGTTTTTGCTTCGTCGTCGGACATCGTGCACAAACTCCAGCTGATCCTGAGTCAGGTGTTGGTGTCTCAGAAGCTGCTGGAAGGCACTGCGGCTCAGCGCTGAGATCTGCTCCACTGGGAATGGCAGCTGCACCTGTAGAAGATATTATTTAGATTTATTTTAGGTAATACCTTCAGCCTGTTCGAACTAAACATTTCTGTAGACCAAAATACCACAATGACCTCTTCTGCTCTTTTGTTGTTGGCCTCAGTATCACCATCTGTGTCCAGGTCTGAATCTTCCCCTGAGTTGAGGGAGGAGGACATGCAGGGACTCTTCTCTGACTGGGACAAGCTGTCAGCCCCTGGAGCCTGGTCATCACCTGCCTCAAGGTCCCTGAGGAAGGGACAGTCCCCCGTACTGGAGCTCAGGTCCAGCTGCTTAAGCCAATGAAAGTCTGAAGCTTTTGCCAGGTTGCTTTGGTCTATGGGATCCAGGGGGAGTGACTGAGCCTGAGATGGGCATAGGTCGGGCCAAAATCCCTTAGCCAGATGTTCAGCCACCTCCCTCTCTACACTACTCCTCTCCCCAAATCCCTCTTCATGGCTTAGACCAGTCAGAGCAGGGTCTGAGAGATCACCAGACATTCTCTGTTCCAGGCCAGCCTCACCCTGCTCTAATAACTTGCTACAATCTTCTGCCCCAGATGTGTCAAGAGGACATGAACTGGGGTTACAGTTGGTTTCAGCGCGAAGTGTCTCAACAGTTTGGTTTACATCTCTGCCCGCTGGCTGAATGAGCTCTGGCGGGTTCACATCTCCAGAGTTTGACAGCTCACAGGGCAGGGCACAGTCGACCAAGCTCAACTCGCTCTGACTGCACACACCACCTATCTCTAAAATGTCTCTTTCGCAGAACTGAGAGGAGTCATCTGCTTTGTTGGCATCTGGGCATGGCAGAGACAACATGGGGCACACTCCACTCGTTGTTAACCCCAGGGATAAGGAGGGCATTTGTGGGCCACAGTTCTCTAAACAGAAGTGATCTTCCGCTCCGTTGGTCTGAGCCTTTGCGTTCTGAGGACATTGTGACGGGAAGTCTATGTGCACATCTCCTTCTGAAGGCACTGAGTTGTGGGGTTCTAATGATTTAGGATGGCTGCTCTCTACACTGAGGCCTAAATCATTACTGGGGTCTCTATTTTGACAACAGCCTTTTCGCCTGACCTCTTGTGTCAGTTTCCCGCCTTCAGTAAACTTTGGGATGAGGAAATCAAAGCATGCTGACTCCAAGTTATGAAATCCTAAAAACTCAGCACTTCTGTGGATGGCGTGAATGTTTTCTTTGGTGAAAAGCAGGTTGGATGTGTAAGCAAATTGTAGCAACGGTTCAAATCCCTCCACTGTCACCTGCGGGGGGAAAGATGATACAGCAAATGTTGAGCTATGGCAAAAAATCCACTACACAATATCACAGCAAGAATTATCCAACTCCACACAGCTGTTGAACACATGATAGGGATGCATTGATATGTTTTTTTTTTTTGCTTGGCCAATACCAATATCTTCCTATTCATAAGGTGCATTCCTAAAACGTAATGTGCAGTTTGTTACTTAAACAAAAAGGACTCCAGCAACATTTTATTGTTAAAACCAAGGCGTTTCAGCAAAATTGTATTTGTTACTTAAAACAGCTCTTGAACTCTTTTAAGGTCAAGTCTGCAACATCATATAATGGTCAGTGACTAACACACATATTTATCCAAAATTAATAAAACCTGGTAACTGCACAATACCATATAATTCTCTGCAGGGCACTGACCTCATCAGGCAAGGTGATGATGGGATTCTGCCTGGTGATATTGGTGACCCTGCTGCGGAAGTAGTCGCTGCAGGATGCCAGGACAGAGCAGTGGGCACGGAAAGTCCTGTCCCCCACCAATACGGTCACATCGCACAGGACGTCCCGCTGCCTCTGCTCATTCAGACACTGGAGGACATGGGCGCTGTGCACTGCAGACTGGAAGGTGAACACTGACATACGAGACGCCTGGTGTGACATGGTTCTTAGCTCAGCCTGTGCAACAGAGAGAGGAAGAGCAGAGCTGCATGAGCATCTCTGAGATATACTATCAATGTTTTTTTACACATAAACACACACATTTGTAGCAAAGAACCATCAAATTTGGGAAGAAAATAGTTGTAAGATAAAAGAGAGACTGTACACTTGATATTTACAGTAGAACAATAAACTTATTAACACAAACTGCACCTCCATGTGTTCAACTGTGATATGCTACTTACAGCTATGCAAAGTATTGTAAACTATGCAGTGTGCTGGACAATAAATTTAATGCTAACACTTTTTAAAATTAGCTCAAGTGCTGTGTAATGCAATATGTATTGTCTCTTATTTCATATCTGTCAACAAATAGCCCATACAGATACATTGAGCCAATATCAGCTGATAATAGCTGATATATTTGTCAGACTGAACACCTCTGCAAGTGCATGGCGAGAGTTTTATGTTCATGTAAAACTGCTGCAATTGCATTACTACAACAACATGGACCCTAACCTCCTCAGGTGATAACGTAAGGGGCAGCATATTAGACCTCTGCAACAGACAGGTATCTTGTCAAAGTGACCTTGAACAAGACACTGACTGAACCTGCTTACAATTTGTTTTGGATGAGTGTTAGATAAAGGTATATGTAAACTTAAAACGTTGTGTTAGCTAAACTGAAAGGGTCTCTAATGTGGAGCTCAGTGCTCTAATTGGTTCACCCTGACCTCATTAAACCCATTGTTTGATTGGTGTAAAAACGTCTCCAACAACATTCACATGTGACCACCTATGACGAAGACCTGCATGGCTGCCTGAGAAAATGATGAATCAGATGATCAGCACCGCAGCCACGATGGGTTGAACTCAGCGGTTTAACCAGAGCGACACAACAGTTTGAAATGCTGACTCATGTTTAGCTGACTAACTGGGTTTGGTGAATAGACTATGGGTAGAAAATACCCAAAACAATTGATGAAAGAAGCTTCGACGGCTAAAATATTTTCTATCAAGACATTCAAATTATTCAATAATGTCGGAAAAAACGGAAAAGCTTAAAGCTAGGCCTAACGGTCATATCATCTCGAGCAAAAATATCTGCCTGCGGCTCGCTAACAAAACCTAAAGTCCTAAAACAGTACCTTACTATAAGACTATCCATTTAACACATTAAATATATCACTGACCTGCCATGTAACCTTGCTAATCCTGCCATAGGTAAATTTGAGCAAGAGGTTTGGCCATCCGTAGCCAGTTTCCAGTTAAATGTCATGTGACAGTTAGAACCAGGAAATACTTTTGTGCACTTTCTGCGCATGCTCATTTACAGTCCATCAGAGCCACACATGTAGACAGACAAGACAGGCCATATTTTCCTCATTTTGAAGCATTTCATTACATGACAGCAATAAAAAATACAGATATAAATATTTAATACAAATTTTCCCAGTTTTATCAATTGCAGCTACTTGGAAACTGTTCTGACACTTTGCTCTTCCTGCTGTGTACACACCAAACACTGCAAATAATGTACAGCCCAGTCAGTCCAATGTCCAAAGGTTGCTTCCCAATGATTAGGCAGGGGTTCTCATTGTAGACCTCTTCCAGATGGCAATCAGCCAACGTTTTGTGATGCAACTCAGTCCCCTGCAATAATACTATGAGTCTGACAAACATACAATTTAACTGACAAACAGCTTGGTGCTGTTGTCTCCTACTGGCATGAAGAAAACAAGATGACTTTCAAATCAGAACACACTCTTGGTTCACATGTCTCATGCATAATCAATGCCACTGTGCCCCACACACTGAGTTTGGTCAACTGTAAATAAGATTGTTTTTTGTTTTGTTTTTTTTATTGCGGACTTGAAGCAGCAGCAGGTTGGCTTGTTTGGATTTCCTGAGTCGTGTCGGACCATATGATTAAGGGATCCTTTCATAGAAGAGGAGGTAGGCTTGGGACCCCTGGACTTTGCTCTCAGTCACTGGCTGAACACTTGTGTCACTGATATGAAACCAGGATCCTTTGGGTGGCTCTGCATCTCCTGCGGGGAAGAAGAGTTAGGTGTATCTGCTCAAACTGTGCCATTAATGCAACTGCAAATTATTACACAATTTATTCTCATGCATGACCACAGTCGTGTATAAACCTGCCTTGTGCTGTGATTCCGTTGGATGAGGATGTAGGGCACTGAGGTCGCACTTTCACATAGGCTGTATAATGGCCTGATCTCATTGTTCCGCTGTGCTCTACAATACCATAGAGGCTGTACAAAACCTGTGTATCTCCCTCTGTCACGTTCTGTGTGGAAACAACTTTTTGTTAGAGTTCACACTCTGCAATATACAGAAAAAAACATTTACAGACTGATAAACAGGCCTACAAGGGAATGGATATTCATAAAAGCTACTCATCCTAATATTTACCTTGCAGTTTACAGCACAGTAAGGTGCTAGATCCAAAATCAGAGGGAACTGGACATGTCTGTTCACCTTACAAATGCTGTAGCCGTTCTAAAGGAAGACAACATGAGTTAGTCTCATTAAAATTCAGAAAACTGGAAGTGCATCATTGCTCATGAAAGATACCTTTTTTTTGACTCATAATCAAAACAATTCATGCATGTTCCTGGAAATGTATAACCACATCAAACTCAATGTTTAGTTCTGATTAAAGAAAATGAACAAAGATCTATAATAAAACAGTAGGGCCACATGCTCCCTCCACATGGTAGATTAAGGATTATGGGACATCAAAAACAGCTTGGCTAACAGTCAGTTTGCTGCAAGATGTAAACATATTAAATTTATTGCTCCATCTCGATCACCTGTTGAAACCTCTTTAAATGAAGAGTGAGGACTGGTGGGGGAGAGGAGATCAGCATTTGTTTCAAGGCATCAGTGTAAACATTCTTCTTGGATCCTAAACAAAACACAAAGTAAGATTACAAGGACCTTCATTTACATCGCCAATGCAAAATTGGGTTCTCGTGACAGCAAAAAACAGAGAAAAACTAAATCAAAGATATATCTTCATCAAGCAATACTGGGTTTCTATTAGTTAGGAGATTTCTTAAGTGTTTGTTTTTATGTGTGTGTTTTATGAAATGTGTTGAACAAAATCCACACACATTCTCAAATTTATAAGATCAAAGACGTGGGGATAATATCACTATGACCAATGTGATTATGGAATCAAACAGCTTTCATCACAGTAGCTATTTCTTCAGATACCTTGAGAGGTGCTTTTGTTTGGCTGCCGTTTTGTGCATGTGACACACAGCAGGCTGTTGTTCTGCGTGAGGGTTTCCACTTCTGTGAACTGAAACAGGCAGGACTGCACTGAACACTCCTGTTTCTCTGGGGCTGTTCGAGCAGCCAGCGTGTGGAAGGCCAGCTCTGGGTCTTGGTTTACTACAGTATACTCTTTAGCCTCTAGCGGCGTGTCTTCGCTCTCCTCCATGCTTCGCTCCGCAGCCTCGACGTCTTCTATGAAGGCGTCGTTCAGCTCCATTTTTTCCATTTCACCTGCCAACTGCGCATCCTCCTCTGCTTCCTCATCCATGTTGGACATTTTCTCGTCTTCTAAGAGACTGTCCTTCGAGTGCTGGTCCTCTGATAAGATGGTGAAACGATTGCTGGCCGACGACGCGGCAGATGAGTCACCGTCAATCACTGAGTCCTCTTCTTCCTCCTCTTCTTTGTCCCTGCTGGTCTGGACCATCTCAGGCTTCTTTTCAGAGTCACCCATTTCTGCGCTGTTTCTTTCACTCAGTGGAGCCTCTTCATGAGTCCCATTATCTGCATTTTCCTTGTCCTTTGCGGCTGTAGGATCTGTCTGTTTGCTGTCCGCAAGGCTCGGAGATGTAAGACTCCCCAACGTGACCTTCCCCTCAAGCCTCTGCTGTCTCCTTTGATTCTGTGGGCACAAGTGTTGGACATGATGTAGACCATTTAGTTTATTCAGCAAAATGATCCAACGCTCATTCAGATGGTCTTTCTTTCAACCAAAAAGCATAAGAAAATTGGTTCCTTTGTGTGATTTTGCTCAAATACCTTTGCTTGCTTCTTTGCCTGCTTTTTGGCTTTCTTCTGCTGGTACTTGCTGCCAGCCCCAGTGGGAATGTCATCATTTCCGTTGGTCAAAGCAGGGCTGTTTCTGCCATCCTGGCTTGACTCGCTGGTCTTCTGAACTCCTTTTTTCTGGTTCTTTTTCCTATACGCCTTTCAGATGTAAGCATGAAAAGAAATTGTCCAGCAAATTATTTAAAGTACAAAAGCCCTGTGCTACAGAACATGCAACAAATCAAAGAAGAACATTACCTCGTCAGAAACAGGGAGGGAAAGATCCAAAAACATCTCTGTCACTAAAGACACCTGTAAGAGAAAAGTATAGTTGAATATATTTAAAGTAAAACAATTAACTTAAAAACAATTTAATACTGTCTCAGTTGTGTGTACAGTACATACCGTTTTACACTGCTGGCACATTACAGTACTAGTCATTTCTCCACCAAAAACTTGGTCAACAAAATTCTTGGGCATTCCTTTTTTCTCGTACTCTGAAAATAAAAATTCAATATAAGAGGGTTACATTTCTCAAATAAGCAATACACATAAATACAAATACAGGAGCATTACTTATTAAAGTTAGAAAAAAAAGCAGAATACCAACAAGTTTTTACTATACAGTAATCCTGATTGCAAGATCTTTACCTTACACTGTAATAATTACCTTTGATTAATGTTTTCGACTGTTCTCCATCTGTGCTTTTCCCAGATGTTTTCAGTGACTCCAGTATCCCAGAGTTTACTCTCTAGAGAAGCAAGCACAATTTTATCACTTATGTAAATGATAAAAACACTTTGAGAAATTATCACGAAACACATTGTCAATGAGCCCTACAAAGTTCAGCCTCCTTACTCTACGACCGCTCTTATAAACTTCTGCCCTAAGAAAATCATCCGACCAATTAGAGCTGCTCTCTGAGAGAGCAAGATCTATTAGGTAATTAAATGAATAAGGTGTTGTGAACAGCTAATCATCTATAATTCTTTATAGTTGCATGAGGTATCTTTTGCCACTAAATCCATGGTCAGAATGAGTAGGAGTCAATGACCCTGTAACAGTGACACACATGGTTAGCATGCAAGCAACTACTGCAGTACTATTCAGCTAATTTAAGTGGCAGACGATTAATCAACTGCCGGTACTTTTTCAAATATTAATCCTGCTTTTTTGATTTTTTTTAAGTCCTCTACTATAACATTGCTTGACTCCTACGTGTTCTTTGATTTTAAACCCAACAGTGGAAAAGTTGCACTGTGTAAAAATATCTTTTTTTGCATGTTACTTTGACCACTGCACTCTTTGTCTTTAATATGAGTTTAATATGAGTTGCTTGTTTTTTTTTCCATTTGATGCATGTTGGCCATCTGGGAAAGTACATTTTTATATATAAATATATTTTAGTTTTTCAGTGATTTTAAGTTGCTTTGATAAGAATGCCTGCAATGTTTATGCAAAGTGTGACTGCTTCTGCTATTTGATTTTTAGTGACAGCTTTGTTTAGGAGAGTGAGCACATACTTTGATCTCCTCAGCACGCATCCCATCCAGTAGGTAGCGCAGGAGCTCCTGGCTGTCCTGCTGCTGAAATCCTTTGAACCTCGCAGCTCTGAGACAAGAGGAGATGATCAGCAATGTTTAATGGAGCAGTGCGAATAAATAAATACATTTTGAGCACATCTTTTGACTGAATTTCCAACTCAACCTGCAACTGCACTCACTTTTTACAAACTTGTGTGAACAGCTCCCGAGGTGTAATGACACCCTTCTTGGATTCCTGGATGTCATTGAGTAGCTGACACATTGCCAAAGTCAGGGATCCAGGCTGATCCAGCTGGACTGTGATAGGCTCCTGGAATTATAATACAAACAACTCTTTACAAGTTAGAGTGTACTAGCCAGAAAAAACATTTTCACTGTGAAGGAAGATAAAAAGAGTAATGACAACTCACCAGATCTGAGGAGGCACCAGGTGTGATATTAAGGCTAGTCTTCTCTTCTGTCACTTTATTGAGAGTCTGCCTTAAGAGCTGTGTTTGAGAGAGGTTCTGGACAAGGCAATGATAGTAATTAGTGATAAAAGTAACATGAAAATTAGGTGTGATTTTAACCTGAGGCAGACATTTAATGTTTTTCATTCCTACCTGAATGACTGCATTAAAGAAACATGTGTTTCCCAGATTGCTCAGTCCCTTTACTGAAACCGTGCTACCGCCTTCAGCTGGGCCAGACTTTGGCGATTTCACAACATTCTCCTTTTTGGTGGTTTTCTTTTGATTTTCCTTGTTTTCCTGGTCCTCTTTTTCCTCTGGTTTTGCAGTCTTGGTCTTCTGCTCCTCTTCCAACTCACTGTTCTCCACTTTGACCCCTACAGATGGAACACAGACAGCTTTCATTATGGATTTAAAGTGGGATGTGCCTGTGGAAAAATGTAAATCTGGCAACATTTTGCTGGACAAAACTATCACACAATGTTAAATATAGCTTCAGGACCCACTTCTCTGCGGTGTCTTCTTTGTGGAGTCTGATGTGATTTGCTTTTTTATGTTGGTCACCAACTGAGCCAAATGCCCAGTTCTGGAGTACTGGACCTCATCGTCACATATGTAGCACCTGTAGGCATGACGACACACAAAAAATGAGAGGGGGAAAAAATTCAGATTTCAAATAAAATACATAGCACACAGCACACTCACCACACACTCCAGTTGTCCACACTGACCACCAGACAATGTGGATCTGACCGAGGAGTCTCATAATGTTTGATTGCATGTTGGTTCTCAGAGTTTCGTCCACACCCCTTGTAGAAAAGATGCAAAAAAAAAAACAAAAAACTTTTTACAAACTTGGTCTTCTGATTTTTTTCATAAAAAAATCATATCCACAAAATATCCACAGTCACCTCTAGGGGTGTAACATTTCACTCAAGCACAGAATGTAAACACTGCTGATTCAATTGCATCTATCTGCTAAACAGAGAAAAAAAGATTTAATGTGGTGTTAATCTTATAAAGCACAGTGAATTTCAACTTTATTTTTAACATTTAAGTAATTCTGTTGATTTAGTAAGGTGGATGAATATCAAATTTAGTCTAAAAGTACAAAATTGAATCATGATTTAGAAAGCCAAATCAAATTGAATCATTCCTAAAAAGAAAAAAAAAAAACTGTTTCTAAACCAAATCACCAATTAGTGAATCATGAACCAAAATGATTCTCTGTTAAGCCAAAGATTCGCACCCTGAGTTACTTCATATGAAAACTATGAAAAACAGAACAATAATCCGATAAAATAAGCTCACTTTGTGTCCACATTTCAAGCACATCCATATTGATGGCGTTTCTTTTTCTTCTTCGGTTTCCTCTGGCAGGGCTGTGCTGGGATGCTCATCATCTTTACAGTCTTGGCAAATGGTCCAATTAGAAGCCCCAGCATATTTCTTAAGGAAACTGTGGTCTATCCCCTTCTTGATATGGCTGCAAGACAGACCTAAAATGATACAAAGGACAAAATGAGGCCAGAAAAGAGAATATTCTGTATTCATAGAGAACATCATACAATATGAAAAAAAGCCATTATTGTAGAGTCTTCACCTGTCAGGTCAGAGTCATCATCCTCCCTGGAACTCTTGTCCTTTCCCTTTTTCTTCCCCATTTTCACCTAAACAATAGAGATGCAATGAGATCAGCAGTCACCTGAGCTAGCTAAGCCAACACACAGGATAGACTAAATGTGCCAAAGTATCTAGGTTGTATATGTTGCTTAATGTAACTAAGCTAGCAAATATTAGTTGTCCAATTTAAAATAAATAATACCATGAAGATCACCGAGGGTCTGTAAACGCTAACCATAATTATGTTACCAGTCAACTTACACTCACAATTGGAGCCTATATCCTCACAGTTTGCAGTTTCTTTTTCTCTCTGTGGCACAGATATCTAATCGAGGCATATTTATTCAGTGAATAAAACTAAGAAACGAAAACATTCAGGAAAGAAAATAAAGCGGGGAAAAAACGCAAAAACGCAGACAAATCACTTCATGATGTGGCAAGAAAGCCACAGGCTGACATATGCTGACAACAGTAGGATAAAATGTGGTGGTGCTGCTGTTTCTCATGTGCGGTGTATCCGGGTAGCTAGTCCATTTCCTGCGTGCGTCGTCTAAAACAGTCCGGGTAGAAACAACAAAGAGTAGAAATTAGCTGCAATGTGAACATACCTTTTCTTACGCAAGCAGATTCTTTGGGAAAGACGGTTCAGCTCGGTCTAAACCCATTTATATAAAAAATGTGTGCCTGACAAATTTGAGACTTTGCAACAACGATTTTGATTTTTGACGGGAAATCCGGTAACCTGAAAAATAAGCCTATGTTGTGTTAGCCTAGCTGTAAAAATAGTCTTTGAAAACTGTCCCAGTGAATGTGGGAAAATACTGCTGTGCGCTGCTATCCTTTTGTGACAGTGTAGTAAAATAATAGTTAGCCTCATAATCTTCAAAAATGTCTCATTTAGAGTGGGCTGAATCACAGCTTGCAGAGCTAGAGTTGCTGTCTAGTATGTTTCCCACCCAGGAGGAGTTTGAAGTCACAGACCAGCTGGCACTAGCTGAACTCAGGGACTATGTTGAGGGCTCTGCAGACAGCCCTCCTCCCTCCAGACCCCAGTTTCTCATAAAGCAGAAGATGGACACTGACAGCACGAAGGGGGTAACTTAACAACATTGTCATAATTGTCCATAGTGATTGAACTGTGTCCTCCATTCATTATTATTATTATTATTTATCTCTTGCTGTTTTCTCAGGTGGATGTCACTTTATCTTGTGCTTATCCATCAGAATATCCCAGTGTCTTACCAGAGATAACAGTCCGGTAAGTAATTCTGGTAATGTGTGGTAAAGGTTGCTGTTGCTGTTCTACACGTGGGGAAGCTTCCAACCTCCAAACCTGAAGGGTGAACAGGGGGAGGCCCACTGAGAGAGATGCTAAAAATCTGCATTGTGATAGAATTTATGTCTTCCAATGTTGCATTCATGAGAAATAGGAACTTGGAACTTTCTGGCTTCTGAATAGGAAAAAATCCACATTAACAGCCATCACACCTGTAATTCCTAGTTAGAAACATGGGGATTTCTCAGAGCTGTGATTTAACTGAGATGTAGTTCAGTGATGTTTTTCACTTTGTCATATAACTTAAATAAGCAATGAGGCGCCCTTTGTAGTGCAATTACCTGAACTCCAGGGGTGCATGCAGTCAGGAGCACACAGGTGAAGAAATAGCTCATATCAAGGAAATAAAGAATGTTGCAAAATTATATAAAAGAGTTAGGGAATGTGCCCCAGAACACATTCCAATAATACCAACCTGCAGTCCCCACCTCCACACCCACCACCCCCTTGAATTAAGGTGGCTTGTAATTAACATATGCAGTAAAATCATATTTTCACAATAAGAGCAAGTAAGCCAATCAAATGGGGATCTGAGTCCTCCCAGCATCATTTCAAATGTGTGGTGTGCACCTTTATAACACTAAGAAAATATTGTTAATTATGTCAGAGATCCAACAGAAATGTGTAATGAATAGGTAATGTAATGCAAAATTCTGTATTAATAAAAATGCTTTGTCATTTTTCCCGACAAGAAATTTTTCAAAATGGGGAGGATAGGAGCAGCTGCTAAACAAATTTGTTTTTCAGTAATGTAAAGACCTGTCTGGAACTCACACTGCCATCTGCACACTACAGAGACCTTAAACATGACACTGTTTTGCCTAAATCTAATAAGCCTTTGGCAGAAAAAATTTTATCAGTCTAAATGAGAGACTCTCTCACTCAAAACAGAAGCAGTCTGATCTGCCTGACTGTGTTTTCTGTGAAGACAAAAGTAACTGGAAATGAAAACTGCCAGTAAGGTAACCATGGAGACTGTATTTTTGGTGTAATGTGTTTTGTTGAGCTGTTTGGGAATAGTGGTGATAGTATAAGGTTGAGATTTTTTCGATTGTGATTTCTAACACATAAAGGAAATGTGAGATTTTTCAATGTGACAAAAAATAGGGGAGAAAATTCAAAGAAATTAAATCCTGGGAAAACTCAAAGAGACAGCTGTGAAAATTGGGACTCTCCTGGGAATATCAGGAATTTGGCAACAGACAGCAGGGTTTTTGTCCCAAAACAAAAGTACAGTCCAGAAAGTGAGTTTTAAATCCTCTGCAGATCTATTAGTTTTTTTTTCTTTGCTATAAAGCAGGGAGAATCTTAGAATTAGTTATTGCCTCTTTCAGTCTTCCATTAAAACAGGATGGAAACTCCCAGCTCCGAGTTGCCTTGAACCTTCCTCTGCAGCACATTTGCTCTGTGCCCCGTAGATGTGCTGATCTTAGCCGAGCCCAGCAGACGCAGCTCCACGCAGACCTGAACACATACCTGATGGAAAACTGCCGAGGGGAAGTGTGTGTGCTTTCTGCGGTGGAGTGGGTGAAGGACAGCTCACACCTCTACATTAATAAGAGCTCAACAGCAGCGGCGCTGCCCTCTAAGAAAGAGTCCGCCTCTACACGGCCACCAGAAGTGTTCAGCCGCCTATGGATCTACAGTCACCACATCTACAACAAGGCTAAGAGGAAGAATATCTTGGAGTGGTCCAAAGAGCTGGGCCTGTCGGGGTTCAGCATGCCTGGAAAACCTGGGATTGTGTGTGTGGAAGGTCCTCAGACTGCCTGCGAGGAGTTCTGGTCCAGGTATCTTGAGTGTTGTTATTTTTAGCAGCCAGTACATCACAGTCAGGAGCCTGCTGAGGTGCCGATTTTATTATTTTCTGAACTTTTTCCTATTTCACACAGAGTGAAGGTTCTGACTTGGAAGAAGATCATGATTCGACATAGAGAGGATATTCCCCTTGATCGTCAGGGCACGGACAGCAGGACTGTGGAAAGTATGGACTCCCTGCGCAAATTCACAAGCTTTGAAGAGGCAGTGTTTGACCCCCATGGGAACAGAGGCAATCACATGGACCTTGGGCTGCTCTACCAGTTCTTAAATGAGAAAGGCTGCTGTGATGTCTTTCAGATATATTTTGGCATTGAGGGGAGGTAGCAGTTAGACCCTAAAGAATTATGATATGGAAGTATTTCCCAGGCAAAATAGCCTTAATAGGCTGCTCCTTGGAAAGCATTCTCAAGGACTGCAGTGCTAATGGCTTCCCCAGTTTGATTTGTGATTTTAATATGTGCCACACCAGCACCTTGCCTTAGGTGTTTTTTTCTTTTTCTTTTTCTGAAACGGCAGCACTGCAAATCAGTACCCAGCAAATGTAAGATTTTCAGGTCAAATTAATGATCATCAACAATATGCTGTATACTGAGATATAAAAGATTTCCTCCAAAAAAA
>OMKZ01018250.1:0-20355 GCA_900302535.1 Neoniphon sammara | reverse complement strand
CTCAAAAAAAAAAAAAAAAAAAAAAAACATCTCCATGGTCAGCATCCCTCTGATTTGTCTCAGAATGATTAAGTGTCAATAATTGTGGATTGCACTCTTGCAATTAGAATTTGTTGTCATTCAAAATGAATTTTAATCATGGCCCACCCAAGACCAAAGTGAAATTATAAAAACACATCCATAAAATGGATTTTTGTATCGATTTTTTTCCCCTCCAAGTTTCAGTGTCATCACATTAAAATATGATTATTTATGCATATTTTATTGATGTATTTATAAGCAAAATACACTCCCTATATAAACAGATGTATATTTGTATGTATAGGCCAGTGTCAGCTGACACTAGTGTTACGTACACACCAAACATGATATACACACTAATATATCAGTCAGGCCCAAATTAATAATGCAAATTACAAGTGATGAGACTTGTAAGATTGTGTGTTGTCTAATGTTAATGTGTTCTAATGCTTTAAAAATGCTATGGAAAATCATTTCCTAGAAAAAATTTGAAATTTGGTCAGGCCAAGCAAATCAGAGTTTCAAATTGGAGTATTTTTGAGACAAGATCAGAATCTGGTATTTTTCCATGATTAGTCTTGACACTGGGTGTGTCCCAACGTCAAGACTAATCATAGAAAAATATTTTTAAACTAGGAGTGTCCTGGATGACTGCAGGATGTCTGGCCACAGCAAAGTTCTGTGATTTACAGAAAATTACAGATTTGACTACAGTATTTACAGCCATTGCTGTGAGCGTACTTGCCGGTATGTTCAGGTATATGTTGTCCACCAGGTGGCAGCATTATATCATCAAAGGTGGGAAATAGGGACACCTTGTTTTTAACACTTGATTTGATTTTTACATGCCAATTAGGCCATTTTTAAGAGTTTATGCAAAATTATGTGATGTAAATTTTAGATTAAAAATGACTTGTATTTCCACAAGTGCAATTCTTAAATAATAAAAGCGTCCTACAGGATTCATCTTTGGCGAATGAGTGACTCCTTCATCTGTTGTTTGGATCACAGAAGAATGTTTTTATGTTTGACTTTTCAGTATATCTCATGCAGATTGAAGTAATGCAACAATCTTACTGAGTAAAAAGGCAGTGAATATCATATCTGTTGAACGCCTGTGGTGGCCCAGCGCATTGGCTTTTGCAGTGGACAGATAAATCACTCCCACATGGACACATACTAGCTCTTTTCACCACCACCATGGACTGTCAAACCAATTGAGGCCCTTTATTCCTCTGTTATTGTTCTGCACCTCTTTACTGATGAATGTCTCCCTGGCATGTTTGGGGACAGAGCTTTGGGGTCAGCTCCTCAGGATGTTAATGGATCGCTTACACTGCTCTTAGAGGGGGGATACTCGCTCTAATTAACCCTCTTTTGATTGTCCATCAGACTGATTCTGGATTTTCTCTTCAGAAGACTCATCAAACAAATCCTCAGTGTCCATTTCTTTATTTAGGAAAGCTTGAGGTGCATCCGTATCTCCAGCGAGTCCTGTCTCTTTGTCCGGGAGCATCACAGGTTTCAGTCTTTGGATGAGGACCAGCAATACTCTGCTCATCTCTTGATCTGGTATTTTTTTCCACAGTTAGCATCTCTATGATCATTTCTGTTTTATATTTGGTACTGCTGTGAACAATGGGATGAAGAAATACAAAAGAAACAATATTGTAAATACACAAAAGAAAATATTTCTCCCTCTCTCTTTCTCTCTCTTTCTCTCTCTCTATCCAGACAGACAGACAGACAGACAGATAGATAGATAGATAGATAGATAGATAGAAACATCAAGCTGGGTTATCTTGACCTATGCAATGCATTCAAATTCAGTTGAAATGTTTATGGATCTAGTTTAAATTATTAAAAGAATACAACAATTTGGGCACATCAAAATTAAATAGCTGAATAATTTCAGTACCAAATATGGAAATTTATTGATTGCAAAGATTAAAAAAAAGAAAAAGAAAGATCTTGAACAAGAGTGCACATCAAAGGCTTGATTAAGCAATACTATGACAAAAAGAAGTAGAATAATTACTGGCATAAGAATGAGCAAGGGCTTTTTAAGTTTGAATGCAACAAGCAGGAGTTAGCTTAAAATAACCAAAATCCTCCTTCAGTCTTCTATTATGATGACATTACATGAGTATTTCTGCTTGTAATGCTACTGACTATCTCTTGTCCAGGTGTAGAGTTGGTATTATCTGGATTTTATATGTCGTCAAATGAGCAAGTTGATATAAATCATTTAGAATGTCCTGTTCTTGTCTTAAATATTGCCTGCATTTTAATGTATTGGTTTCTATTATTTAATATAGCTATACTATATCAATGACCTAAGGAATATAAAAAGCCAATTTATGTAAGGGAATCTCTGTGTAGACTTGCTTTAAAGAAAGAATTGGCTTTACTTCACACCTTGAACTGATTTTGAACCACAGAGATAACTTTCAAGATATCTCACACAATTGATTTTCTCTTTCATTCACAGCTATAACTGTACAACTGTAGACACACACACACACACACATGCGCGCGCGCGCACACACACACACACACACACACACACACACACACACAAAGAAACCAGTACATCTCCTCAAGATTTACTAGAAATGTTTTAATTGCTCATTCCAAGGAAGCATGTAGAGAAATGTTTGAGTCATGGCTTAACTTGAAAACTTTAAGTCCCTTCTTGCTCTCTGCGCAGTGGGAATGTGAGGAGAGTATTCTCCTGTCATCTTTCTTCATTCATTGGGTAATTGAACTGATGAGTAGCACTTGTGAGGTTCCAGCACATCCTCCTGACATTGCTAAGAATGACTGTCGTTCTAACTAAACCTGTGATGAATTTGTGCCATGAACTATGGCTCTGAATTGCTGAGTGGAAAACGGCAGCACACTATGTGAGTCAAAGCAGATCCTCTCCCATTCACAGCCCATTACTGATACTTCACCTGCTTCATGTAGCCATCGTCAACATGTTTGTGGTTCTTTGTCTATAATACAATAATATTATATGTCGAGGGGCGTTCCACAAATTTCTGGGCCCCATGCAAAAGCCAATTTTTGGGGCCCCCACCATCACGTTTTTTTTCCCCCCTTGTTTATCTTCAAAAAGTCACATGTGGCCATATTGGTTAAAGCTGAAAAGTTTAACAGGATTATGTTGTAATTTGTGAATCCACTGAATCAATTAACCTCTCAGAGCTACTAGTTACATAACAATCAATCATAGCTGCTCTCTTCAAGCAGGGCTCCTCCTGACCTGCCAGTCATCACATGTGCAGGTCTGATTGGAGCATCTGTTGATGGGAAGAGATTAGAATTAGTATTAGAGATTGGATTAGAGGGGGGTAAATTTGTTTGTTTTTGTTCGAGTAAGATCCGGTCAGGACCATTTTTGGAAAAGGGGTAACAAGCAGGGTCTAAAGACCCATTATTATTTCATGGACCCACAAGTCAGTCAGTTTGTAATCTAATTTATTTTGCTTCATGTCCATACTAAATTAGTATACTTTGAATAAATCTGAACATTGTAGTCCAAAATAAGCATTTCAGTTTCAGGTCTTAGGAGGATCTCTCCACCTTCAGGCCCTGGTTAATCATTCCCTCTTTTCCCCCCACTGGGACCCTGTATATCTTATCTTAGCATCTTACTGAGACATCTTGCATGTTTACTCTTTTGCTGTTGTTAGTTGCATGCAGACTGACTAGACACCTCCTCCTTATTTGCTTTAAGTTCATTGTTTTTGGGATGCAGTAGAAATGCTAAAACAAAAGAGCTTAGTGCACTCGCTTCATCTCCTGAAACTTCATCCAAGACCCAGGAACTTTGCCCATGCAACTTTTTGGAAAAGGGGCTATATATAAAGCAAATGTGAGCAAATCACCCCTTTGCTCACACCTCACTACAGCAGTGATGGACAGGACATTGGCAATAATAAGACACAAGTGAGATAGAAGCCACTTATGATGATTATCCTGGCTGGGCACTATGTGAGTCCGGGCTCCATGACAATGAGATGGCTCAGCAGATCAAGGTCCTGCTCCAAACACCCAGAAACCTCTGGGGTGCTTTCTGTCTCCACTGATCACGGGGCCTCTGCAGTTCCAGCATCATTATCACAAAACCACAGGGACGAGGTGGTGCAGGTTGGCGAGGGTTGTGGCGGTGATGGTCATTTCCCCGTCACCCACCCTGCCTCACAGAATTTCCTTGCTCAATGACATGTCCATGTTTTTACATCACGTAGACGTAGGGAAGTGGACTGTGCTTAAGTTAAGAGTCAGTGAGATG
This sequence comes from Neoniphon sammara, assembly GCA_900302535.1. Classification (NCBI taxonomy): domain Eukaryota; kingdom Metazoa; phylum Chordata; class Actinopteri; order Holocentriformes; family Holocentridae; genus Neoniphon; species Neoniphon sammara. Next base: position 16,034 of record OMKZ01018250.1, on the reverse strand, counting down.
TGAGACTGTTGCAGAATCTTATTTGTCCTGCTGCCCTATTGAGGTTGAATCATGAAATGATGGAGAATAAAGGACATCAGCTTCTGAACCTCTAAACTGTGCTGTTCCTTCAAATAAAGTCTCTTTCTTACTTGTGGGTCACTGGATCATTTTCCTAATAATATTTTTTTGGAATCTCCTACCCCTTAAACATTGGACGTCGTATGGACGTCCAGATCGTCTGGACGGACGCAATATGGACATGATCTGGATGTCCATACGACGTCCAATGTTTAAGGGGTAGTTATCATCATGAAATTCATGAGCCATATTGACTTTCCAAAGATATATTTATACACAGGGCAAGTTCCAATATGCTACCACTCAAAACATGAAGGCTCTAGTTGATACCTATACAGTCCTATACAGACCAGCATACCTTGTTTTTTTTTTTATGTCTGGCTGCCTATACCGTGTTTATAATGCATAAGGCTTTTTGTGTGTGTGACTGAGCAGCTGTCGACGCAGCCTGAATTCTGTATTGTTAGACATCAAAAGTTTCCGCTATGCTGTTTTTGAACCTCTTCTGTTTGCATTACTTGGCCACACACCATATCTCCCCACTTTAACAATAAGGAATACCGGTACCTTTGAAGACGCATAGTAAATAGGATCTGTTGTTGATGTGGGCTAAATAGCTTGGCAAACAACTGCAGAAATTGTCTGTTATCCCTTGTTCTTGGAGCCCATTTTTCCAACTCTTTCTGAAAATCATTTTTTACATTAAATTTCATTCACACATGATTTACTGGTATTTCTCTTTTTTTATTTCAGACAATAACCCAATTCTGTAGGTCTATTGAACTGTTGATGCATATAATTGAATTAGTTTTGAACGTCATGGTAAGGTATTTCAACACAGGGATTTCATCATGTCTCTATAGCTGGCACTCATTCAGAGACCTAAGCTAATATAAATAGTATTGTTTTGAGTCACTTGAAGCAGCAAACATTGTACAGAAGGTTTTCAGACTATTGTGATGGCGAGCTTCAAAACTTTGGCACATGCTTAGAAATCTTCACAGTCCTAGAAAGGATGCAGAACAATGGCTTTGTCTCATGATTCATGTATTCTATGAATAATATGAACATTATTTATCAGAATCGTCTCTTTTCTTTTTTGGATGTGGATGCCAAGGATGTCTGTTAATGTATTTCTGAAAATAATAGCAAAAGATGCCACTAGTCACATTGTAAAGACTCCATATTGTAATGAGCTGCAAAAGCATTAATCATGCTATGTCTTTCTTAGATGTAAAACAATTATTCTGTACCCCTCCAGTAGAGAGGTTGAGGCATTAATTGTACTAAAATATAATAAATGTGCTGGCATAAGTAGTTGATTATAATAAAATATAACCTCCTAACACAACCAATGATATGCACAATTTTTCATTTAATCAATTTTAAGATACACTGTAGTGCAATACAACCTGCGCGCAAGCACATTGAGCTCAGCATGAATGAATTAATGAAGTAAATATGTGCTGAACGTATGAGGAATGCATTAATTTTTATCCACTGCTCGAAGCTCAGCATCGATTTCATTGGCAAATCTATCACAGTGTTGCAAGATCTGAAAAAGAGCTACGTTTCGCAGGATATCAAGCTGTTAATTCACTACGTGTTGCATTACCATTTTCAATTCTGCCAAAGTAAACTAGATAATCAAAGCAATTAAAAACACAATCAGTTGTGTTTCCAAGTACTATGCGGAAACTTGGCCTGGCAGCTCTTTGGGATTCTAGACCTTCTCTCCTGATGACCCCTCAAGGTGAACTCTTGTATCGCTGTCCATCCCATGAATACTAAATATAGCTGAATTAAACATTTTCTCTCTTCTCACCACTATTTAATCAGTTGTCTTACTGAGCTGTCTGTCTGGAGTAATCCCTGAGGCTCACCATCACACTGACTGGCATCATAAAGACGACTGGCACGCTGCTCTGGAAGTATTCACACTCACTCAGTCCCAGTGGCCCCTCTTCTCTTTTAGTATGCGTTTTATCGCAACTACAACACTTTAAATCAAGAGAGGTTCTCTGCTATGTGCACGCAATGTGTTATGTCACCTCTTGACCAACTCTGAAGCATGATTCATCTTTGCGAAGTACTTTAATACACAAGTACCTATAGATTTATGGTTGGCCTTCAGTAAGTGCCAATTTTTGAAATGAGATCAGGATGGGGATTAGATGCTCTGCTGGATGCTTTTTTTTCCTTTCAAAATGCTAATGATCACAATAATTAATTTATAAGGGTGGAGATGAGTCATATTTGTCTCTGTAAATATGGTGAGGTGTTTGCATTTCAATAAAAAAAAAAAAACATCATCTATGCTATCAAACTTGTCCTAAGATTTCCTATAGCTGTCATTTTATTGGAGGAACATCAGTTTCCCAGGCACTAATATTCCAACTTTAATTAAGTCTCTAGTGAGTTGCTTGGAAAAATCTCAAGTGCTCAAATCCAACCAGATGGCACACTATTTTTTGCATACCTTATGCCACAGGTACTTCGCTTTTCCCCAGAAGACTACCCAAGACAAGGCTTCGCTTTATGTACTCTCCTGGGCCTTTGCGATTTAAAATCCAGCCAAACAATGCGGCAGAGTTTGTTTTAATTAGATCTAAAAATATGATATAGAATAAATCAAATGGCAGACAGACAATCCCAGGGCGGGTTATTTAAAGACGTACCATAAACTATGCGAGTCGGAGTGGATGAATGAGCTGAGAATACAGTGCGTTGTCCTGTTTCCCTCATCAATCCACAGGCCTGCATGTGGCCTGATTCACACAGGAAAGCTGGTGCCGCACAAAGTGGAAAGCCCTCATGCAGCAAACAAGGGAGTTGTATCTGACTGGACACATTCATCTAGACTAATGGCACAGTGATGCATCCAGGGGGATACACAAGCTCATGTTCTTTGTTCCAGATCATTTGACTCCCCCTAACTTCCACTCGGCCCTGTCACATCTGGAAGTGTGAGTGATCTGTTTAATCTCATCAAATATGATTAGGCAAAACACATCTCAAGATAATATCCTACAGCCCTCTGATTCAGCTGAGATACAGATGAGGCGTGAATGTTGCAACTATAATTCAAAAGTGCTTTAAAAGGCTTAACTACGCCCCACCTTTATCTGCTTTAAAAGCAAATATGCTGTTGAAATATATATATATATCAGTAAGGAAACATTTAAGAAAATCAGTTGAGAATCCATACAGATTCTCTTGCATGTATCTGCATTACAAATTACCATGAACATGAGCTTTTTTTTTTTCTTTTTTTTTTTGCCACACAGACTCTTTTTTTCCACAGTAGCTCTAGTGTAGTAAACATGCGGTTATTATTCTTCCCAATTCTCTATTAGAATGAACTGTCAATCAAAGACAAAACCATTTACACAAACAATGCAACCTCAGGCTTCTAAGGGCAATGATAACAGACTCCCTACTGAAACTTCTGAAAATGAAAAGTTGGATATTGAAAAAGTGTGAATTTCATCTTCCACTGTCTGCTCTTTGCACCTCATCTTTGGGTGCAGAGCAATGACTACAAGTAAACTCTTCCAAAACACGTCTGTCCTGCATGGCAGGCAAAATGAATGAAGACACTACATTAATAGATAAAAAAAAATACCATAAAAGCCTCCATTGGATTTTTCTTGTTGGGTTAGTGTGATTTTTGTCATCTGTAAAAGGCACTGAATTCAAGTTTATAGGCATCAGTTTTATGGGTTACGTCACAGTTTCACTAATACCTATCAAGGACTGTAATTAAAAACATGATCCAGAGAGGGAACATTTCTTTGTCACTTCTCTTTAGCATAAGTTAAGTGATGGAATATACTGTATTTGCATTGCAATCCCACTCTATCTTTGAAATCCTTTTATCCTTTTATTTCCTCAGCAAATCGCCCAGTGGATTACACAAGGCAATTTACATGCTTGGATAGTGAAAACAAGTGGAATTACTGTTTATTTCCACATAGAACATTGTGCTGTTAATCCAAAAGGAAGACCACTATTTGTGTCGGGGTTGGAGGGTTTTCCATGCATCATCTTACCATGGCTCCTCCAGTTGTCACTAATCTACAGCAGAACTGTGAGATGGAAAAAAACAGACTGTGTTGACAGTAGCCCGGTCCAACGTACTGTAAAAACTTTACTTTTCAAGCACAGCCTTGATGACAAGACAGGGAAAGAAGTGAAGACTCGGGAAGTGGCAAAACTAATATGACTATTTAATTCCACAGCACCACCAGCAAAACCACTGCAAGGACCATTTGTTCAAGACGGAATATGATTAACACTGCAAAATCGGAATTGTGCTGTAATCATAATATGTAAGTGTAATAATGTTTCTTAAGATATTAATTCATCCCTAAAGGATTTTGTTGGAGACTTCTGTTTTGCTATGATAAGAGCTTATTGTGAGCTGGAGGACTGATATGGACCCTGCCTACAGGGTACAGTGGGGATCAGCTTCTTTCAGTCTAGTAAGACTTACAAGGCCTTCTCAGAGGTCATGCTGCGATTGTTACATTGCCCAGGGTATGGTTCTCACATTTCAAGGGTAAAGAGAAAATCCATTTCCAACTCACTATTTACTACTACATATGAATGTTTCCCTCTCGATATCCAATTACTAAATTATGATGGATTCTTAGCATTATTGTCTGCTAGGCATTATTCAAGACAGTCCGTCTCAATTTACATAGCCTAACGAAGCACAAAGCTTTTAATAAAGGAAAGGAGCATGATATTGAGGCCTGATGTTTGTTTGAATTGGCTGGGCTTTTTGGTGGTAATGATTATGAAGTGAGCAATGGGAACGGTTTCTACAAGAGGGGGAGCAAATCGTTGTGTGAAACAGGCAGATGGTTGGCTGGACAGTGTGTTGATAATGGCAACATTAGTCTGCTGGGTAGCAACATTATACTCAAGGTCAATGTGAGCTGAAGAATGGAAGATCATAATGACTTGGCCCCGGTGTCTTGGAAAGAGATCTCTCTTAAAGGATGTGGAAATATTCACTGTGGGCTCAGTAATCTGCACTATCATACCAATCCTCAGATTACAATCTTAACTTCTTCTGTGAAGCAGTGATAATGAACCATAAACTTATTTGCTAAAATGGTTCAGGGTTTACTGAAAATGTAGCATCTTAGATAGTATGCATTTATTGTCTGATAGTACAATTAACCCTTGCTTTGCCTAATCTGGACTTGGTAAAGTGTATATTTTTATATCAATTTACACACAATTACACGTATGCACATGCAGGATATGAGCTTCCTTCACTTGTTGCACATTTGCACATCATGTTCATTACTGCAGGCATTTGTGACAGTTAGTAACATCTGTATGTAGCTGCTCTAATTAAATGTAATAAGATAACTCAATCCATACAGTACATGTTAATTGTACAAGCATTTATTTTCCACTAGTGGAGTGAATATCAGTGTGATGGAGTTGTGGAACTCCCCAGGGGTCCTTGAGCGGCTTCCAGGAGGTCCTCAGCAAAAATGAACAATTCAAATTCACTATAATTTAATTTGCTAAAAATTGTTGTGATAAAAAAATTATGAGTGATTATTTTAATATTATGTTTTAATCTCACCACTGTTAAGTTGTCAGTATTAACAACTTAATATTTAACACAAATCAAAATTTTTTCAATGGGCTTAATTAAAGTCAACTTGTGGGTCCAGAGCAAGAAAAAAATTGAAAATCCCCGGACTATATTATATTTTATTTAACATGAATATATGCATATCAAACTCCACAAAAAACTAAATGTTAAACGTTTTATTTCTTATTTTATAATATACTGTGTGATTAAATATTTGTCTTTTCCATTGCTGAATCCTACTGCAATTTGCTGTTAAAATGACTAAATTTCCTTACAAGGATCACTTAAGGTTCATCTTATTTGTAATCATTTCATTTCCATTGCAGCTATCTGTGGCCTTCCAATATTAAAGAACAAATGCTTGACAAAGATATCAAGTCAAAAACAGTTAACCTCTGATTTTCCTTACCCAGGCTATGGCTTTAGTTTGGTAAAAGGAGGGCAACTGCAGCCTGTTGTGTTGACACCTATGGCTGGCTTCATGGAGCCACTTCAAACATATCGAACTAAACTCCTGTAAGATGTGGGAGGAATTTGGGGAGATTCAAGCCTTCCTTTTGTCACCCTATATTAATGCACAAATCAAGTAAGGAAGTGAGAGCCTCGGGCAATAGGAGCTTCATGGTTTTTTAATCCTTCTACAAGTTAGACACTTTGCATATATTATTAATACTAAAGGCTGAGTAATACTCAACAGTTGCATGGAATAATAATTCCAGCTTTGGTCATCGCGCTGTCGATCAGCATATGGCCACTTTTATGTAATTGCAGATATGTTGCTTGATATTGTGACTGTGGGTGCAGTTTATAATAGCACTGTCATACACTATTAGAGAGCATGAGTGTATTTGAAGGCAAAAAATCTCGTCACGACGAAATGGCAGTTTTCAAGTTGTTCATATTTTAATCCGCACTTTATCTTTTTCTTCCTTTTTTTTCTTTTTTTTTACAGTGGCATAGTTGAAAAATGAATATTCAATACTGGGAAAAAAGCAAACCTCACACATCCCCCATAAAAAGCAAATCAATTACAGTGATTAAAACTTTATACAAAATGAGTTATTTATAGCATCATACTGAACTAACAAAATAACATGTATGAGCATTGGCAATGTGGTTTGATGTGTTTGATATAGTGGCAATATACACTGAGGGGATGTCTGATTCACCAATGCCTCAACATGTCATTAGTACTGTTTGCAGCAAACTCAAAGGCCATAACGGTGATTGTTGTATTGTTTTCATGAGAGAAGTTATATAATTTACTTTAAAAAATGGGAAAGTTAATGTCAGACAACTACTTTAGTAATAACAGCAATAATATCAATCAATATAGTATAATATAATAAATGTCAATCATAATAATAAATACATATATTTTGACCGGAATTTTTTACATTTTTTACGTAATTCATTAGAATCCCTGTTTGAAGAAGTCTTCAAAAGTGTGAAAACAATCTCATCAAAGTGACAGGAACTGATATGGTCTGAAATTAAAAGCTATTAATGAATGTTCTTCCTTTTTACCAAAATTGAATACTTACACATTATATACATGCCTTGCGGCAAAGCAATCTCTAGTTTGCCTTGGATAAATGGAAAAAAAATAAAATAAAATAAAATAAGCCTTGTGGAATACTTTAAATAGATGTACTGTATAGGCTAATATACAAATTTAATGTGTCAGGGATCCCAAGATTCAACAATATTGTTCACCAATAATCACGTTAGCAAAGTAATTTACAGCAATATCAACACATTGAGCATAGTTGTTCATTAAAGTAACATAAATAATGAACCTGCACAAGGTTCCACTCATTCAGGTTGGATCTTCCATTCTTACATCAAATAATAACTGACCAAAATTGAAGTTCCTCATCCGTGACAATAACTGCAAGTGTTTTTAAATCTTCATCGCTTGTCTGAAACCATCTCTCCATCTAGACTCATATTGAATCCTGAGACAATAAACAGTTGGTGTGTTTTCCCTCCGTGTTAGTCCTCAGACTTTGTGCTTTAAATTTCTAACTTGTTCTCTGTTGTTACAAATCAATAACACAATTTAAATTAAATCAATGCAAGAATATACAGACAATGCTAAGAGGGAGCTGATATCATCTAGTGACAATCACAAAGATTGTGCTTCTACTTTTTGTTTTGTCAAAGTGTCTTGTCTGCTTCATGTATTTTTTTTTAAACATATACAGTATGGCTGTGGCAGGGTAAACTTCGGGTAACATCCAAGACCACTTTTTAATTCCTTAAAAGATCCATCAGAGGTTAATATTTTAAACACTGATGCATCTGACATATTCTTCTTTTAAAGCAAAACTGTTGCAAAGCCAAAGGTTTTCTGACTTGAGTTGAAGCACATTTCTTGTCGCTTCCTGATGAAAAAAAAAATCTGCAAAAAGGTATATGACAGGTACAGTGAGGAGAATAGAGAAAATAAAACATCCGTGACACGTGGAAAGAAATTAAGAAAAATGTACAGCATTTAGGCACCGTAAAACTAAAACGAACACAGAGCCTCGGATAAAATCCCAAACAGTACATGGTTTACATTGATTACAAAAGGAGAAGGCAATATTGTCAGCAAATGCTTTGAAAACAAGCATATCCTAGCGTGAGCTTTCTGGAGAAGACAAAGGAATAAGAAACAGATCATGAACCAGCACTGGGTCAGCTTAAAACTGCATGTCTGCTGTCAAACGTTGTCATGAAAGAAAAGAAAAGAAAGAATAGCAGAGGTCTAAATGAAGTACTCTTTCTTTTCCTCTGCATGCACATGGTTTCCCTCAGCGTTGATGATGGCTGTGTCTGCATCGGGGGCATCCTCCGCTCCTTTGGCCTCGTGTGTTAAATATGTCCCTAGACAAATAGAGCCAAAGCAAGCCCACGCACACACAATAACATGAGCGTTAACCACCTTCTGAAGACTGTTTGAAACACGGAAGTCTACTCCAATAAAAGACTATTGTTCAAGGGAGGTAACAGGAGAGCAAAAGTGACCTCTCTTACCTTTATGTCTGGCCAGATATCGTCCAAGAACTATTATCAAACATAAGGTGATGAAGACCACCACTGCAACAACACCTCCGATTAAAGCATGGTCAGGTCCGTGTTGTCCTAAAGCATTGGGATCTGGATGGAGAGAGATAGAGAGAGAGAGAGAGAGAAAGAGAGAGAGGATCGATAATATTACTATCTGCTGGGTGTTCTGCTGCTGTCTCATGGAGCTTTAGACATTACATATTTACCAAAGAGCAATGAAATGTTTTACACCTGTAATTACCCTGAAAAAAATCCAGATCTAGCTTTTATATGAGTTCAGCCACAATTGGAAACAACTCAACACCCCTGTTTTGACGGAGTTGAATAGGGACACACAGAAAGGTATAATTAATCTTGAGAAACATCACAAATTTCAACGCAATTGAATATCACGGCAAAAGCAACAGCAATGTGCCATAATTAAGCTGCAAGAAAACAAGAGTCTAGCTCCAAATAATGTCTGCGGGTAAATCTCCTTAGCTGTGGTTTGCCAAAGCCACGACAAGCACAAGCTCTTTGTGTTTCGTCCTTGCTCACTGTCAAATTCTGCATCAAATGCTGCAAAGAGTCAGGTTTTCAAAGGAGTATTATTTAACATGAGGTGTCCTCAGGGCAGAGAGTGTGCTGAGGGTTTCCCAGCCCGGAGCGTGCCTTTGTGTCTGTCCTGTAATAAACTGTAAGTGGCTGTGTCTTTACTGTGCTCCTCATGTGCTCTCATTATCTCAACTTGATGAATGGCTATGGCTTGTTCTCAGGTTTGCAAAGTGACCCTGGGAGATGACTGCAGGGATGGGCCCACAAAGCTTGTTTTACCTCTCTGTTAGCTCAAGACCATTTACAACCCTTATTTTCAACAACCAAAAGTGTGAAACATAAATAAATAAAAGATGAAGTTGTGGAACATGCTTTTCATTTAGGTGCATGCAGAATATAACCACCATGGTTATTGAATCAGGGGCTTAGAGACAGGCACTTCAAACTTTTAATTTAACTGTTTTGGCACAACAGTTGAATTAACTCTGTTTTCAAGGTTTATGTCCATGAATATGATGATCTGTTAAGGTGATTCCACAGTCAACAAGGGGCATAAGCAACATTCATATCACACAAAACTGTGGCATAGTGCTCACAAGAATGACAAGTGCTATTCATTTTGTGCTTCAAAACAGCCAAACTTGTCATTGAAACCGAACCTAACATTCATGGCTTCCTCTTAAAGTGAGAGTAAATGGCCATTTAAATATTTATACATTCAAATGTTTGAGGTTTGAGACATTAAATACATTCCTATTCATATGCCGAAACTGACAGAAATCATCATGATTGTGTCAAAGAGATACAAAGACATACTGGTTGTAAAAATCAGAATATCAGTCTTAGGAGGAATGGGCTACATAGCCAAAATATACATTTAAATGAACAACGTAAAACTATGTACATTTAAGCAACACACTAGGACAAATTAATGACTCCCTCTTAGCCTTAATTAGTCTAATTTGGTGCTTGCTTGCATTAATAAGGCGTGAATTGGAAATCTTGTTAGCTCCAAATTTCCACATCCATGATACTGATCCAAAATAGAAAATGCAGATATACCAGGACTGCATACCAAACTAAAACAGCTGCAAAGGAACTGTAATAATGCTACACACGTAGATGAGAACATGTGCATGTGACTGGAAATGTTGTAAGAGAGAGAGATTTTTCATAAAAGCTATGCACAGAATGATTTCCAAAAAGTTTTTTTTTTTTTTTACTTTCCCGTCCATTTCTGCCGTGATCACAATATGAAATCAAATATTTGCACATTGGTAGAGATACAATCTCCAACACTGCCTCCCTCAGATAGAGCCATCTATTTTGTTGTGCAAAGACAAATGAATCCAGAAACATATTGTGTGATAACTTATGCAGCCTGTGACATGGCTAGAGAGGAAAAAAGTGTCTGGTGTCAGCAGAGTGAGCATCCATGCATGGTGATGATTTGGCTCATGCTGGGTGGAGGCCATGACGTGTCCTGATCCAGATCCAGATCCAGCATCACAAACTGTAAATCTGGCTTGCAATGATTATCTAAGAACTGGCAGTGGGATATTTACCTGTTGTGGGCCCTGGTAAGTCTTTGGCTGTTGCCATGGTTGCAGACAGAGACAGCAGTAAGGGAAGACGAGGGGAACAACACCATGATAAAAAGGTGACCACAGAAAGTTCAAAAGAAACATGAAAAATTAGCATGGTCTTGGTTGAGCTTTTACTTTAATAGCGTGCAAAATAGCGACCCAAAGCAAAGCTTACTGTCAGAGCGTAATGCATGCTTAACTTGGCGAGAACAGTCACTAGAAACGTCAGGGGCCACTGGGCAGCACAAGATACACCGACACAGACACCATGAAAAACAAAGGCATACATGCTACAATTTTCAGTGTACAACCGGCAGTGTACACCCTCACTGCTGAAAGCAAGAAAAATCCCTTTTTCGTGTACTTTCAGACTTTTAGCTTCCAAATGACACATTGTTCACTTGCACCTGAAAAATCAACAATCTCTAAATTAAGGATCATTACACCAAACTTATTAAATTACTTCCATTTTTACATTTACAGTGTGGGTTACATAGCACAGTCCATGATGGAGTTCATGTGAAATAGTATGATTATTGTTGCTATGGCAATTATTCAACTTAGGGCATTGTAGAAATGTTGGTTTTAGGTCTTTTTTATGGTTTGGTGGTTTTCCTGATTTGTTGTGAGAATCCAGTGTGTTGATGATCAAAATGAAGTGTTTCATAAATCCAAGTAATATTTGCATTAGTTCCCTGCTTTTTGCCTTATAAAGCTTAAAGCTGCTTTGGCTGTTAGGAAATCCTTTTAGCATGTTTCACAGGCAAAGCACTCTTGTGACATTTGCTGGCCTGAGTAGAAAACACTAAACACTATTCACTAAATCTCTAAAATAAAATATTGCAGTACTAATTCCATTAGGAGAGCTGGTGTGACAGCAAACACACAGAACAGGAGCTTTTACTAAACATTACACAAACATAACAGCATATTAAGTTGTTACTGAATTACCAAACCTGCACAAAGAAAATGTATTTTCCTATATATGAACTGTCAATATATGAACTATATTTACTTATTTGTTGTTAAGTTTTTATTCTTCTTCAATGACTAACATCAATTGATAATCAACAGAAAAATACTGATATTTCATGTGCAAAAAACACATTTATACAATATATAGTGTTAACATATTACAATATTTGAAAAATTAGGAATTGTTGCTTTTCATATATTGAAAAATATAGGGATGTGTGTTGATCCACACTGAGAAAAGCAAAAGGTATTTTAAACGTCCTAATTTACTATAGTTTCTACCTTTATTGTTAGATATTTTTTTTTATGTGTAACAAAATATATAGCTATACATGGTCCATACATGTATTGTAATTTACTGAAAAATATACAGTAAGCCCTGGTTTACAATATATTGAAATATATTATTTAATATATTGAACTATATGTTCAAATATATTACCATCAGCATTTGTATAGCAGCCTAAATGCAAGTGTAATTTCCATTATTCTTATGTTCATTTGTGTGGTGGCTTACATGATAACCCTACATGGTGCACCAAACTCATTAACTTCCATTTCCAACATTTACTAACTGTCCTCTCAGCGTCAACTACCTACAGCAAAACCAATCAGACTCTGCAACAAAAATGCTGGTAATGCAACAGTGCTGCATATAAAAAATAACACAGAATGGGAAGTGGTGGGGTGTGTGGGGGGGGACACGACAAAGTATTGGATTCATCAAGTAAAACAATGCTATTTTCTAGCTGAAAGCCTGGTTGTTAGCTCATAAATCATCAACTGTGTGTGTAGTGTCATGTTTGTGAGTGCATGGAGCGTTGAGGGAGGGCCATGGAGGGGTGCAAGCGTACCTGCGAATACAGCTGTGACTGCATATGCTTGATGTGGTGGTGGTGGTGGTGTTGGTATTAGTAGACTGGAAGAATGGAGGCTAGGGGGAGGCAGGGGGAGCTGAAGATGGAGGCACTAAGGTGATGACGTCTGCTAAATGAAACAGAAACAATGGGGAACAAAAACAAACCTCTCCATGGGGAACAGGCTTAACATGAGAAAAAATTACAGAAAAATCAAACAGCACAAATCAATTACTGTGCGTGTGGCTTTTACAGTAGGTTAAATCTGGCCTTTCACCTGAGTGAATACAGTCAAAACAACAAAACTGTACGGATGATAAAATACAAGCTCTGCACGAATGACTCGAACTTTAACAGAGTGAAAATATATGAGAAATACATCCTAAATAAGCTGAATTTGGAAAATAATGTAACAGTCGATGATCAGCTGATAAATGGGCCACACATAAGACTATGCAGGCCTAGCACACACAAAACCTCAAGGTGAAAATATAGTACAGTGAGTGAAATTGGGCATGTGATGTCTGGGGTAAGTTTAGTTTGGGTAAGTGGTGAGAAATGGGGCTGCAGATTTAAAAAATAGACACTCCTAATTCTCAGCCACTGCTTGTATTTAATTACTCCACTATTTGTTACCATCTCTCTAACATTGCAGACATAGTAATTATCATATATCTCCTGACTTCATTTCATACAGTGTATTTAGGAGCAGAATTGCAGATGGTGATAAATTGCAGCTGAGCGATGACATTTATTGCGTCTCAGCTCTCCTGTCATTAGCAAATTAGGTTTAGAGGCTCGGATGATCCAAAGAGACCCTGTAAGTATTCAGCCAGGCACACTGTAGCTCTGAAGAATGACTGTCACCATTAGTGGAAATGAGCCTGTCTTGCACATCCTTTACCTGTTTTACTCATTTTCTCATCATCCCCCACTGGCCAGGACCTCTGTATTTAGTGCGAGAAGGCTGCTATGGATATTTTTTGCTTCTTTTTTTTGCCTCTTTACAGTTAATCTAATAAAGAGTGAGATACAGATCCCTGCACGTCAAGTCTCTAACAATCCAAGTCCTTCTGACATGTTTGTATGTTTCTTTATAATTTGAAATTACACAAAAAATGCTTCCTAACACTGAGTAGGAGTAATGAAACTTTGGTCGAACACATGGAGCTGAGATATGACAGGATGATATGGACCCTAGCCCAGCCTGACATCGCTGCCTTCTCCTCTTCAGTGAGCCCGCTAAAAGAGGAGGCTGAGATAACAAAAGCTGAAGGGAAGAATGTGTCATCCTGCTTTTCTTTCTCTCTCTCTTTTTTTTCCCAAGGAAGATCTGCCCCTCCAAAAAAGCCAGCGCCTTGAAAAACCCAACAAAGGAGGCTGCTGTGCATCCACTGAACTAACTGCTTGTGAGCTTGAATAAGGCCATCAACACTGAGCTGTGATAAGTCTTCCCAAAACAAACTGTAACCGTGCGAGATTGTTTAATTGGCAAAAATAGAAACAAATAAATCCATGCTAGATTTTAATATTCTACCCTTGTTTTTGTATTTTTACTTAGTTTTATTTGATAAACATTATAGCCAAGTGCTGCAAAGCCCTTAATGATCCTTTTCCTGCACCATGCTGTCTTTATTCTCTCAGCACCTCCACTGTCTAGGGATTAACTTATCTTTCCTCCAGGCACTACTCAGAAGCTAAATTCTGCATCCTTAACTCTTTTTTCGGTTTCCTTACAGGAAGAGTCCAAAAGCTGAACCTGTGTGCACATACAGCAAGGTAAACTGGGCTCCCCTGCAGAAGAGCAGGGGTAGGATTTGGTGAATACCGGTGTAGGAGAGAGGTAATGGTCTGCAAACTAGTGACCTGGATCTGGCCCTTGCACCAGGACAGCATATCAATTTTCTCGAGCGCTGGGGTCTAAGTTGATGTTAACCTCAATTTCACATCATGTGTATTTGGACCTCTAATAAACAGTTATTTAATGATACTTGAAATAAACTTCTTATCTCTCATTTTACATTTTTATCAGATGAATCCCATCATCATTTATTACGTTATCAATTATTACCCCGTCTATTTTCACCTCTTCTTCCCGAAATCATTAAATTTTTCTGGGTTTAGTGTGGCCTCTAGGAATGCTGTGGAAGAAATCCAGAGTGTTATTGCTTCACAGCCAGTACAAAAGGATCATATAATCACATATTAGGGTGGTATTTTAAGACCTTGAAGTCTTTGAAGACCGGTTTCACCTAAATGAATTTCAGCTGTTTTCGCGTAAACTGCCACAAATTGCTCATTACAAACTCATAATGATTTTATGGATATTATTCAAGGTCTTCAAGGATAAGACTAAGAATTAATGCATGAATTTAGAATATTTAGAGCATTTTTGGGTCATTTAAGCTTTCTAAATATGCATAATTCAATGCGCAGTCAACAGTCTAAAGTCTAATTCTCATACCAAATCGGCACCTAAATATGTTCCCGAAAAAGCTTGAAGCCACATGCATACGATTTTCTCATCATGAATGGCTGTCTATGTAACAGGAACACTGTAATACAAAGGATCCTGAAGTTTAAAAGCTTGGGAAGATTCTGGTAACAAATCTTTGAACACTTTTTTCCATTTAAGATAGACATTGTTTTGTTAGTGCAGTTATTGTAATTTTTATTCAAATATCATTTCATATTATTCCATGTGTTGGTTGAATATATCGAGATTCAAACTGCTCAGACAGACATATCCTCTGGTGACTTTGCAGTGAATACCACCATCAAAATTGCCCATCCGTGAGCTAACACAAAATGGGGGATGAGCCCTGAATATGGAATGGCAGGAAAGCGGATCATCCATAATACAAGGCCAGCCCTGACTGAGGTACCCACCATATACAAACAGTATATATTCAGCACTGCTGGTCCCAAGGTGGTTACTGGCCTCGCAGCGGTATGTGCCATTGTCTGTTTTGTTTAGCGTGGTGATGGTTAGTTCCCTGCCCTCCACGATCATACGCTCGATGTCTGGCAGCTCTCCTCCGTCTTTAGACCACAGCACTGGTTCAGGTCTGGGAAGGAAAAAACATACAGTACATAAAATACTATAAATAAATATCCAGCCTCTCCCTCTGCTCGTGATTATTTCATTATGAAGAGATAATTTACAAGTATTGATAAATGGATATTCTCTAGTGCAGCGGTTTGTAAAGCTGGGGACCCTCAGGGGGCCTTGAGGAGCTTCCTTGGCATCCTTTGCAAAATGATGAATCGTTTAATTTCATTATAATTTAATTCACTAGAAATTATAATACAAAGAACATATGAGTGATTATCTAATGTTATATTTTA
>OMKZ01018249.1:29582-43857 GCA_900302535.1 Neoniphon sammara | reverse complement strand
CCTCCAGGTTACTTTTCCCCTAATTGCAGTGTATGTGCATGTGTTTGTGCGTGTGTGTGTGTGTGTGTGTGTGTGTCCAGGCCTCAGATTTATGAACTGCAGATATTTGTTTAATAGTTGGGAGGAAAGTTGTACCCCCCACCGCCCCAAAGGATGAATAATCACAGTAATGAACTTGGCAGCCAAATCACAAGGCTGATGCTTGACTTGGACTCACTCACACCTCATAATACATGCATAATGACAGAGAGAGAGGGAGAGAGCTCTCTTGCAGTGCGACTAGCTGCACTTAAAAGTAAAATAGTATTCTAACCAGGGATGTAGTGGAGGGTTAACCCACCAAACTTTTAACTTGCAGATTAGAATTTACCACCTTTTTGGAATGACATCAGTTTTTGTAATTTGAATTCATAGCACACATCATAGGATATAAGTATGCTAAAATATTCGCCCCAAAAAATCTCAGTGTTTCCCCCAAAATTGCACTCTCTCCAGGGTGGAAAAGCGTCTGAAGCAGCATTTACACCATCATGGGACACTCAAACTCTCCTTTGAAAGCCGGACTAAAAAATTCTTTTAAAGTGAGCAGCTCTTTAAGGCAGATGAGGCAGGTTTCATTGAAGTTTAGTCCAGACTGCCACATCTAAGCAGTGGAACCTCAGGCAGTTCAGAGGTAGGCAATACTGACTGCTTGATATTAGATTTTTGCTCCACCAGCAGGCGGGGCCTAAGGATGGCCATGTTGGTCCATCGGTCTGTGGTTTGGTCCGTCCATATGTCCATTCAACACTTTACTCCAAGGCAACATACTGTATCTATTGGATGGATTGCTATGAAATTTTGTAAGTACATTCATGCTCCTCAGAGGATGAATCCTGTCAGCTTTGGTGACCTCATGACCTTTTCTCTAGAGCTGCCCCCTGGTCAAAATGTACAGTCCCCATTCTTGAATTGCCCCGACATGCACCAAGCCAGTGGGGCACCAGTGTTGGCGTATGGGGAAAATGACCAACCCACAAGCCCCAAAATAGGAGTGTTTAATGACTTTCTCCCCTCCTCCACCAGATTGCAGGGTTTACTGCCAGCGTTAGGGGTTTGAACACCGAACTATGGAGTCCCTGCTGCTTTAACCTGTAATAATAATAATATTAGCTTTATTTATATAGCACTTTTAAAACTGACAGTGTGCTTCACATAAAAAAGAAAATAAAACAAAATAAACAGTGGGTAAAAGATACATTGAAACACTTAAAACCAAAACCAAACAAATTGAGGCAGAATTATGAGACACATAAGACAATTTGCCTTTTTATGATTCATAAAAAGTGCACCTTGATTGAGGCAGGTGAAAAGTGAGTTGTGATAATCTTGAGAAAGTACAGGTATGAATCAGGAGCTCTAGGTCGTTAGCTGAGAACATGGATCTAATTTCTGAAATATTTCTTAATTGGAAAAAACAAGACTGCAAGATAATTTATGTGCTGTTCAAAGTTTAAACTGGTGTAAAAAATAACTCCAAAGCTGGTTCTTTGTGGAAGACTTGATATTAGAGACTAGGGGACCCGTCTCTACATCGTTTTACCTCAGTGATAAATTTATCAGGGCCAATCACAAGATTGAGTGAGTGTTTAGTGTCTGTGTATGCATGTGTGTGTGTGTGTGTGTGTGTGCACGTGCTTGCACTAGGTCTGCTTTCAGTGCAGAATGCCAAGAGCCCGATGTGTTGGTATTCAGGGGATGCATGCTTCAGGACGTCCCTCTGAGCTGATTAAAGCAAGAAGACAGCAAAGAAAAGGGGGAAGGAAAGAAGACAGACAGCTGTGGCTGCAGCTGCTGATTAATTTCACTTTTGAATAATCTATTGGACATTCAGAATTCCTTAAAATATTAAAGTAATCTATGATCAAGAACTCACATTTCTCACCATTTCATTGTAACAGACTTTGTTTAAAAACTCAAAATATCTCTGTCTTTGCAAATGAATAAAACTTCCATACTGTGTCATACCCAGACATCACGGTTGTCTCAAGATGTCTGAAGACATCACCTAAATCCAAGACATCTTAAGACATCCTAAAATGGGCTATCTAAGACATAGCTAGCCTGACCCGTTCATGTCTTGAAACATGAAAGTGACTCAAGACACCTTGAAACACAAAGTCTGGCAGCCTCTCTTAAGACACCTCAAGATGTCTTAAGAACTGATGATGGCTGGGTATGGTAAGCTATCAACTAAATGCATAATAAAATGACAATATAGCATATTTATAGCATACAGGCTCATTGCATTGAGCAGCCCAGACTATCCGTCTTACCATTGACGTCTTATCCATGGAGGCAATTCTTTTACCTTCATTCAGAGTTGTAGGAGAATGCCTCTCATTTTCAGTAGTAAAATTTGTTTGTCTTTACCCCTTGGGGAGCACTGTGACCATGCACAGAAAGTTTGAATCAGTTCCAGAGCTATAATTGCCAGGCCGAACTGGGTCAAGTCACATGAGCAGCTTATACACCTCTAATGCTAATCTGTCACACCCCATTTTCAGTACAGTGCAGTTTCAGTGGAAGTTTGGATCTTCTACTGGATCTTGGAAGATGTGAACCTGGCTATTTGAAAGCAAATAGAGAAGTTCGTTGAGCGTTCCCATTTGAATGTTCAGGCTGAATCTGTAAACTCCTCTCACTACCAGATAATATTAGCTAACCAATTGCAGTCAGCCTCTGCTTTCCCCTGGTGGCAATCAGCCCGGTAGTCCTCTAGAGTCTCTTTGGCCTTTACATAGCTAAGTGGACCATCTAACAGGCATCAGGTCTTGCCCAATCAGAGAAGAAACCCCTTCAGTCCCATGTGTCAAAAGCCATGTGGTTAATGACTGAATATAAGCAGAAATGCATCCTACTCCAGTATACCCTACACATACTCCTTCAACACCCACATAATGTAACACACACCTATATACACATACAGTATATATACACAAACAGCAATAGAGGAGTCCTTTCATTGGGCAATAAATTCCACCCCTGTCTGCAAATTTTCTGGTTTACTTCTCTGTTAGATTTAGTGAACCTCCAATTAGCCTGTGTTTGTCTTGAGCTTACACAACATGTTTCCCAAGGCCGGGGTCAGTTTACATTCACTTCACACTTCACGATTCAGCGGAAAATCCTCTTCACAAAACTTTTCAATTCTGAGGGAAATCCATTTTCCAAACTCTGTTAAATGGTAATTGTTAAGTGGTAGATGTTTGCTGCTTACTAAGGAGGGCTGCACAGTTGCACAAAATTTCTCCCATAGACAACCAAAGTTCTGTTGCCACTCTGGGGATCCTGGATCATGCTCTGTTCCTTTGAATATTTTTCCAAATAAATGGAATTTACCAACTGACTTAATTAATTTTAAAGAAATATTTGCTAAGAGACTAGGTTTTGGATGTTGTATCATGGGAAACTCTCTGTGCTAGTGCCTGAAATGCTACAGTAGTTAATGTTTGAGTTAAAAAAAAAAAAAAATCCAGTGTGGCTTCACAACTGGTCCACATGTGCCTTACCAAATCAGGACATCCATATTATAAACAAAGATCTTAAACAAAGTGGCCAGTTTTGGTGTCAGATATGGTTAAAGGCATTAATTTAACATCATTTTCCCATTAAGCCAATGGCATCTGTTGCAATCCCTTATTTGGGCACAAAAATTACATTATGCTTTGGTGGTCTATTACAACAAATTTTGAAGAAAGTTATGTTTTCACACCCGTGTCAAGAAGGTTAATTTTTTCAACCCAGCATGCATAGGGCGGAAGGGAGGGACACACCCTGGACAGGGACAGGTTGCCAGTCTATTACAGGGTAAACAAACCCACTCACGCCTATGGGCAATTTAGAGTCTCCAGTTCACTTGACCTGCACGTCTTTGGATTGTGGGAGGAAACCCCATTCAAGCACAGGGAGAACATGCAAACCCCACATATAAAGAGCCGGGGCCAGGATGGCATCTACATGGTTTGCCATTGAACTGGCAAACACTGATTCGACAAGCCTTCCATCTCCCATTCCAATATCTTGACTTCAATTTTTAACTCAGCTTGTATCGTCCATTTTAAAGCTGCTGTAAGTGATGTTTTTTGTTAAAATAAGTGTTAAATCACTCTACCTTTCACCAGCAATCACTAATATAGTGTTTGGTCCATAACGTGGTTCTTGCCGGTGCCTCCGCTCTGCAGTAAACAGAAAGTAAAACATTTCTGGTATCCTGTTCCCACTTTATCCAATCAGGAGAGAGAACTCCACAAAGAGGCGGTCCTCTGAACGCGTTCACCATCAGGAAGCAGGAAGTTACACTGAAATACGGCGAATTCAGACGCCTGAAGAAAAGTAATATTGTAACCCTAACCAACACACATTCTCTCCCTCTCTCCCTTGCGTGTTCATGTGATGATGTGGGAGGAGGGCGGGGAGTGATAACTGCAAGAGTAGACAGGAAGTTAGCCAAAATACCAATATCGCTCACTGTTGTTTTAAAGTTTGATCAGACAATAAATCAATTATTAACTCACTGTGTTTTATTGTGTTGGGATAGGCATTGCTTGGGATCTCGGGACCCTTACTGTGGCTGGGATCGCAAACAAAGGCGTTGTACCACTATCGAGGAAAGCTCCAACATGAACCAGTGGACCCAGAACATCACTGAGTGCCCAGTAAGAAACATACACACACACACACACTCTCAAAATGTGGAATATTCAATCCTCATGTGTATCTGTGTCTGTTGAACACATTTACTTTTTAATCGAGAGACAATCAGAAATTACTTAATTTATCTGTCCTTTACACAAGGCTATTGCCCAATCTTTCAAAAACTTTCATGCCAGCAAACATTTTCAAGTATAGCTGTCATAGTTTTGAAATAATTGACATGTCATTAAAGATGCTAACTCATTCTATCCTTGGATCCATTTTGTCGTCATGAAATTGACCAGATATTGCCCAAATCATAAAAGCACTAAAATTGGTCTCCATGTATACTTTGATGCCCTGAACATTTTCAGCATTGATGCCATCACTAAACTGATTGGCCACACTGGGCATTATTCTTTCCTCTGTTACTAGCAGAACTAGCAAGTTTTATGGCAAAGTCATTGATACCGTATAAAGAAATTATGGGAAAATAGAAATCGACTCAGTTCTCTTGAAGTTTCAATTTCATTTGTCTTTACATAATATTAGTGAATGTGCCATTACATGATGAAATGAACAGTCAGTGGTGTTTTTCTTAGTCCTGCTTCATTCCTTGGGTATCAAAACACACATGCAGACATATGCTCTCCACCTTGTCATGGTGGAATATGAGGGAAAACCCATTTGCAATGATTGGAGGGAAGAAAAAATGGCCCCCACAGCTAATAGGTACCATTTTTACGATGGCCCCAATTCTGCAAATGTTCGGGGCATCAAACTGTAATGGTGGGCCAATTTTGGTGCTTTCACGCAAGTCTGAATGATTCACTTTATCCAATTTAAGTCCTCACACATCCTCTCTGAAGGTGAGGAACCTGACACAAGATGGTGGTTTTGGCCCTTGGGCGCCATGGCAACCCTGTAATCATAACGATGGTGAGGGCTCCATCAGCAGCTGTGTGTGTCGGTCTCGTACATGCGATGGGCCAGTGGCCAGGTGTGGCGGGGCTGAATGCAAGGGTCCAACCATCCAGGTGGCAAACTGCTCCAGGTACGACCCCCTTCAATTGTGCTGATCGTCAGTATCTTTTGACTATTTTCATGCCCCCCAAAAATCCACAAATACAGATATTCAGTGTAGAATACTATTTTGTCAGAGTGTCAGAGCCCCTGAAACAGAATTTAAACAATCATGGCATGCTAAATTGTCTCTTGGATCCCAAACTAATGAAATTCTAAAAGAGTTAGAGGCAGTTTAAGGCAGAGTGACCCAGACTCCAGTGGTAAGGGTACTGTGGGATATATTGCTGCCTTTAGAGGAATACTCCAACATTTTGGGCAAAATACCCAACTTTCCCCTGGTGGAAATCAGCCTGATAGTCCTCTAGAGTCTCTTTGGCCTTTACATAGCTAAGTGGACCATCTAATAGGCACTTACCCAGACCGAGACAAGATGTTTGATCCCATTTTAACCTCTGTACGTCCACTGGTTCAGTTCCTATGGTTAGCATTTCATGTTAGCTTAGTATAAAGACTTGAAGTCTACAGGAGTCATTAGCCTAGCTCCATCAAAGTGAACAGCAACTCTTATTTCTCTTATTTCAACTCTTACTTACACAATGTATCATGGTTTTGAAATACAAGTCATGGATTTTTCTAAAAAAAACAGTTTGTTTTAGGAGAAGTTAGATCGTAGAAATTGTAGTTGGTAGGAACTATAACCACTAAATATATGTGTTCAGTGGTTATAGTTCCTATCATCTAACTCTCTCGTTGATACATTGTGTAAATAAGACAACATCTTGACTTCGAACATCTTGTCTCAGTTTGGGTAAGTCGGAAAAAGGGTATTTTTCCCAAAACGCAGGAGTATTCCTTTAAACGGAGAGTTAAATCAACAATTTAATGAATAAATAAAATTTGCAAAGAAAATACATTTTCATTGCAGGTTTTACAGACTGACCACATCATGCTCATCCGACATTTGACATAGAAATAATAATAAACTCATATTAATTTGCCATGTTTGAGAGGACCATCCATCATATTGGAGGTGAATGACACTAACTTGGTGATAGTTGATATTTATTAAAAGGACTATATCAGCCCAATACATCAGAAAACTGCCACATCACTATAACCCTTCTTCTGTATAGAGTACATCTGATGCCTCAAGGTAATTACACTATGAATTACTATAACTAAAGAGTTCATTTCCAAATATATTCTCCACAATGGTGTTCTAATTAGTTCTAATTAGGTCTAATCAGTCTGTGTATAAATTGTTATTTTGCCAAACTAGAACATAATTTACCTGCTGTTCTTCCAAAATTGTACAAATTGCATCAGTCATTTTGTAAGAGCAGACATTTTTCAAATGGTGGCATGAAACTCTGCAATTGATGGCATTCTCAAGAGGTCTCAGTCATTCTATAACAATTTGATATATTTGCTGTGACAGTTCTCTGATTACTGCCTCCTAAAATTTGACGATAAAAACCTGCTGTTTGCAAAGATAACTGGATGACAATGTACTGGAATACTTGGGATTCAGTAAAGGTAGGACATTTGCATTCCACTTTCACCTGTACTTTATTATCAGCAGTTCCCTGGCAAGCCTAAATTAGCAGAACTCGCGATACCATGGCACACTGAGAAAATAGCAATAAGGAAAAATGTGAGTGGCTGATGGAGAATTCTAAGGCCATTTGAGCTCGCCTCTGACCGAGTGCATGACTGATAAACCCATACCAGGTAAACATGGCACAATGATTTACGAGCTTTCATGTTGCATATTACTTAATCTCTGAACAGCATTAAATATAGAAGAAATACCATAGAGGTTGGTCTTTACCCAAATTGTGGGTTGAGCTGTGGGCATCACCAAAGGAAAGCGTGAGTGAGAAAGTGAGAGCAAGAGAAATACAGAAAGATGGGAATCTGCACATATGGAACTAATGTTTTTGCTGCAAGTCATTTTGCTTAAAGCAGCATTTTAATGGTGTCTTGCTTCCATAATTCCACCTATTGCTGCTTCAAACGGGATGTTGGGGCAGAAAATAAACACAGGCAGGGACTGTTCAAAAGTCAATTAACTCACTGTGACATGCCTTGCATCTTGGGCTCTTGCCAACTCTGGATTCTTCAGAATGAGTAAATTCCCACCATTGGGCACAACCGTGGTGTCTTAGGAAAACAAAACGGGGTTTTCACTGCTGTGTTGTGTTGTCACTGTATCAGATTGTGAAGCTGCAGGTTTTATATGAAGGAAGGGGCAGAGACAGGATTGTCTAATAATCTGCAGTAGCCACTAAAAATAAGTCATTTTCCAGAAGTAATGGGTTTTTGATGTAAAAGTGAAAATAATTATACATTTATTGTTCAGTAGGTAATAATTAGAATTAGCTAATAAAGTGAAAGTAATTTTTCACTTCATTGTGACTTGAACTTTTTTGCATCTGCCCACTCTGCATATGATTAGTGAGATTGGATGGTTCCTTCCATCTTAATCCACGACCCATCAATGGTGGCTGGCGCATTATGGCAAAAGAAGTGAAATTGAATTGTGTCTTTACAGGAAACTGCGATTGAATTAGAGGACAAGACCCCATCAGACAAGAGGCACTCAGACAAATTGAGGAATGTTTTATGCCATGGTTTTAGCCTGGATTGCTTCCCAGCTCTGTCCATGCGGTAGAACATTTGGATCTCCATTATTCAAATATGGCGCCACAGAAATGTTGTTATGGATGGATAGACCGATATGTTGTACCAATACTTTCTTTGTACTAAAAAAGAGACCTGATCTTGTCACTGCCGTCCACCTCTGACGATGGATACAATACAGTTTGATTGATTTCATATTCATTGTAGAATATCCAGGTTTGAACAAAAAGTTTTAAGTCTCATGGTCTAAATGCTGTTTTACAGGCTTGCTTACCCTGACAAGATTCAAAATCTGATTGAAACACAGAACACACAAAAAAAATGTATGCGTTTTTTTGAATGAGCACAGTCAAATTTAAATACACTGAATAGCAGCACAAAATATTGGTTATTTGCGGCTTCAATCAAAAAATATCAGCACTGGCCAGCAAAAACTTACAACAGTCGAACCCAAATCCACGTGTAACAGCATTTACATTTCTCTTGTCACATTCTGTCCCTCAGGAATGGAGGCTGGACTCCTTGGTCTTCATGGGGCCAGTGCAGTACCAGCTGTGGCATCGGCTTTGAGGTTAGGCAGCGGTCCTGCAACAATCCGTCACCTCGCCATGGTGGTCGAATCTGTGTTGGCCAGGGCCGAGAGGAGAGGTAAGAGGAAATGGGCTTCAATCTGGATGGATCTTAAATACCAGGTTTAAATGCAAGGGCCCAATCAGATTATTGTCCTCCACCCAATGACATTGGAGGGAGGGGGGGCTATGAATCAGTGTACATCCGTCCGTCTGATTTCTGTCCGTTCGTTCGTCACACACTGGCATAACTTCCTAATGGATGTTCGGATTTGCACCACATTTGGTGGAAAGGTTTGTCATGGGCCAGGGAAGAAGTTACCCATCATTACTACATTACAACTGTTACTGGGGGTGGCATGGCTCAGGAGGTAGAGCCGGTCGTCTAGTAATTGGAAGGTTCCCAGTTTGATCCCTGGCTCCTCCAGAGAGCATGTTGAAGAGTCCTTGAGCAAGACACTGAACCCCCAACTGCTTGTGGTGAGCAGCTCGGCACTTTGCATGGCAGCCTCTGCTATCTGTATGAATGTGACACATACACTGTGAAGCGTTTTGAGTGGTCGGTAGACTGGAAGAGCGCTGTATAAATGCAGTCCATTTACCATGGGGGGAATGCACTATTGGTGGGGTACAACGTGTTTACTTGTTTTTTTATGGCATATCCAGATGCAGATTGCACTTTAATAACAAGCGTAAATATGTATCGTATGTGTGCTTTATGTGTTGCCCAATCTCTGTGTTTCCAGGTTGTGCAATGAAAAGAGCCCATGCCCCCAGCCAGTGTTGTGGACAGCATGGGGCCCCTGGGCTCGCTGCAGTTCGGACTGTGGAGGGGGAGTCCACTCCAGGACCAGGGTCTGTGAGAATGGCAACAGCTGTCCTGGATGTGCAACGGTACTTTGCCACAGGAACATTCTGTCCTGTTTAGGTGATATTCTGTAGCACTGTCTCATCTGCACTGGATTAATTCTAAATCACAAAGGAGAGGTACCAGAGAAGAGTGTCCAGCCTTTGCTAATTGAGAAGCCATAGATTCACCCAGTTTGCCCAAATTAAATCCGGCTGTGGCTGATGCTTTCAGCATCTACAGGAAGCAATGAATCCCAACGTGAGTGAAATACAAGGTGCCTCCGAAACAGCAGTGAGTGAGTGCTCTGTCCAAAGAAATCTGTTTTCCTGTATTTTTCAGCATTAGATTCTTCGCTTCTCGCTTCTTGCTCTTCGCTCTTCACTTCTCTCCCATTGGCATACACTGCTATAAATCATCACAGACCAGCCAGGGGTGACTTTTCCAAAACATGTTGTACCACTAAGTGTCTTGTGAAGTAATACTTTAAGACACAGGTCCATTTCATGAGGGTTTCCTGAAGCTGTTCGCAACTCAAGCGGATCCTGTTCTTCAGACAGAGGCCAGATTTGTCTCTTAGATGTTCCCTGATAGCACTTAGTTTCCTAGCTGTTCCTCTCAATTCCTTTTTTGTCTTGCTATTTGTTGGGGTCCCCTTTTCTTAAGAAAAAAAAAAGTTCATCATCTTTTCTTTTTTCTACCTCATCAAGAAGACATTTAATTTCATGCTTGGTGAAAGTGGCTCTTCTCTTCCTTTCCTGTTTTTAAAGGCTAATCTCTACTGGTTTGATTGGATAATTGAATGGCAAGTTAACTGACACACTGAAGTGGATGAGCAACACACGATTGAGGTTCAGTACCGAAGAGGCGAAGTATGTGGGTGTGAATTCCATGATTAAAGCCCAATTTTCCCATGACAATTAGAAGAGCCCACTGAATGATAACCAATATGCTTATCTGCACCTCTTTATGACAAGTATCAGTATGTATAGATATGTAATTGTTATAATGTCTAAGCTAAATTTGAATTCATAACCTTTCCCATTGTGAAAATATGTCAGAAACACAAAAGAACCCGCACACTTTTCTACATGGTACCTTTATTTAGTATACTGGCAACAAAAAATTGTTTAGATGGCCCTTTATATTGTGATCACATATATCACTATATTCATGAACAGGCAATGTGCCAAATATTATTATAGAAACACAATCTGGATGAATTAATCTTTTCATATGGCACATTATCCTGGCAAATAGCATATCCTGGCAATCTTATTTACTATAGCCAAAAAATATCTAAGATATAAATTTCTATTTCAATATGTCAACTCTTACATGGTTATCTGTGAGTGCTGTCATCATACTGTAAGTTTTGACCGGTATGGGCAAAATAAAAACCAAAGACTTAGGGTTAGGGTTAGGTTAGGATTTATCAATCATGTTGCAATATAGTGCCTGGGGTGCAAAATTTTCCGGCGGAAAGAGGCTGTTGCATGTCTGAAAAGCAACATGTCTTTCAGTACCACAGACAGCGGCGATGACAATGATAGTATCAACGAATGTGTCTCTGTTTGCAAGATAAGCTTTTGTTTTCTCGTTTTGTCCTGTTTTTTTTTTTCCCCTCACATTTTAGTGGTAGAACAGCATAGCGCTGGCCTACACTTTATCCACAAATCACAGGCTGTTCCTCAGCTCTGATAGTACCAGTGGAGAGGGACATTGTCCCGAGAACACAGCCAACACTGATGGGAGTATATTGCCTCTCAGCTCTTCAGACACTGTGGATAAATAACTTTCGTATGTGGAAATGCATTTCCAATTTTGTATGCCTCCAGCCTTAGGATAACAAAAACACTCACCTTTAACGCATGGAACCCATCATGTCCACTGTGCGTAAAAGTGGGACCGTTTTATGTTCTAAATTAATGACATTGCTTCTAATACCAGATTGTGGCCGAAGTTGTGGCCACACACAACTGAGATATGACCTCAATGTAACCAAAATCTGCACACAGTTGTTGCAAGCTGGCCAGGCTGAAGACAGGTTGAACCCTTCAAAGGTGTCGCAGAGATATAAGACATGCTTTTCAAAGGCGGTAAATAACAGGCGGAACTTCCTTTGGTGCACTGGCCCCAGGTCATAGTGAAATTAGCTTGCGTGGGTCATTGGAATGAATTTCCATTCCCTCCTCCCATATTTTTACGGTCCTACATCAGAACGCCCTAAAATACATATGCATTTGGCGGCACACTTTATTTTCAGCGGTGCCGCTTTTCTTTGATTTTACTGGTACAAACCTTCACTGCAGCATCTTAATAAATCACTGACAGATGATGTGTATCTTGTCTGTGCAAGAAAAAGCCCTGCAAATCCTTCATGAATCAAGCCCATAACGTTTTCCCCAAAACTGCATTATTGTAACGGTCAAAAGGCTACTGAGGCAGGTTGAGGCAGGTTTCATTGCAGGTTTTACAGACTGACAACCACTGAACCTGTTGAGTAAAATTATAATATCACTCATGGGATTGACTGGCCACTATCTGATTTTTATTCTAAGGCCAATATTGGCTCTATGTATTGGCATATCGATATATTGATTTAAGCCTACTATCAGCTATAAAGATTTGCACATCATTTAACATACAGTAATATACACTGATACCATTAAAAAATCCAGATAAATAATGTCTGTGAAGATTCTCATTCATCCAGGTCATGGTACTTCTAAGTGCTATACAAAGACAAATGGACTTGCTTGAGGTTCTAGAAGATGTTTCACTGAAGACACCTTTCGGGTGAGAGGTGAAACATCTTCTAGAACCTCAAACAAGTCCAAATGCCTTTGTATAGCACTTAGCAGCAAGATAATAGCAGTGTGGAACTGCCCTAACCCAACTGAATTCAAGATCGAGGTATGTTTTACTTGACTTTTCTCAAACTTATGAAACTAAGCCTTTCCAATCTCAAAACGCATGTTTGCTATAGCTATCACGCACCATTTGTCATTATATAATAAGCTCAGTCAGTCAGTTCCAGAGTGAAAATAAACGGCTTCAGTCTGATATATTTTATCCACCCTTTCCATTGTCTCTTTCACAACTTGCTGCCTCTTGTAAATGATATACCCTCATGCATGAATCCACTCAGATTTATTGCCGCAGTGTCCCAGCCAGCCAAATTAGCTGAGAGAAGAACAAAACCACCCAAATTGAAAATGAAGGCAAAACACTATTTTTGTCTGCCATGTGGCTGGTTCCGCAATGTGTTCATTATGATAGTTTGTAATCCATTTGCCAAAACTCAAGCCAAAACAGATTTTTCTCAACTCTTGAATTTGAGAATTAACAGATTAGAGACCATTGATTTTCAGATATGCTAGATAGCTGACATATTTGGGTAATAGTTCAGATCAAAATCCCTTTTATTTCTTTTTCTCTCTTTTTTCTAACACTAAACACATGTACACACAAAAACCATTTTATCTGAACACTTTCATACAGGGAAAGTCGACAGAAACACTCTGCTTCACACAGACTGTACAATTACAGTCTTTTACCATTGGATAATGGAAGCTGCCCAGTACAGCCACAGTCCTCAACTATTGGCCACTGAGCAGCTCTACTGGAAATGATAGGGGTAAAGGGGCTTGCTCAAGTTGCCACAATGTTGAGGGACAGTAACTCATATACTTTCCCTACCAGGATTTCACCGAACACTCCAGTGATTACAGACAGGGATTCAAATTGCAAACCTTTGGGTAACAGACGTGGTTCTCATCACCTTTATGATTAGATAAGAATCCTTTATGATCCCCATGGGAAAACTGGCTCATTGCCACAGCCAATATTGATCAAATGCAGCAGATAGAATGTTAAGGTAGCATAAAAAAATGGATTTATATGAACATGCGAAGTAGCATGTTACATGGAATGT
This sequence comes from Neoniphon sammara, assembly GCA_900302535.1. Classification (NCBI taxonomy): domain Eukaryota; kingdom Metazoa; phylum Chordata; class Actinopteri; order Holocentriformes; family Holocentridae; genus Neoniphon; species Neoniphon sammara. Next base: position 30,161 of record OMKZ01018249.1, on the reverse strand, counting down.
AACATGCTATGTGGATGGGGGGTACAGATCTGAGCATTTTTAGGGTATTCAAAATAAAAGCAGTATGATTTACAGAGAAAAATAAGAATACTGAATATTTATGATTTTAAAAAAATCTATTAAAATATTTAATCTGTCGAGACAAATCATTAAATACATAAAAAACAGAAAAATAACAATTTAACAATATGTCCGCAGTATGAAATAGATGGAACATTTAGTAAAGTATCATCACAAGGATTATAAACAATATATATTCAGGCTTCCTCTGTCCTGTATTCCAGGAGTATAAGGCTTGCAACCTGGAGGCCTGTCCTGAAGTGCGTCGCAACACCCCCTGGACACCCTGGATGCCAGTCAATGTCAGCCAGGATGGGTCGCGGCAGGAGCAGAGGTCCCGCTACACCTGCCGGGCATTGCTGCCCGACCCGCAGCAGCTCCAGCTGGGCAAGAAGAAGGTGGAGACCCGGGTCTGCCCTAATGATGGGTCCGGAGCCTGTCAGACCAACCGTGAGTACTGGGATAGAATAGAGCAGGTTATAATGTACCGGATATGATGTACCTTAAGTTGGGTCTCCG
>OMKZ01018249.1:5776-27136 GCA_900302535.1 Neoniphon sammara | reverse complement strand
TCATTGTCGAGATGCAAACAATGAGGAGCAGAGGTGCTAGGAAACCAGCGTGCGCGCACACAGACACACACACACACACACACACACACACACACACACACAGCTTCTATTCCTTTATGGCAAGTAGCATAGGGAGGGCTGAAGTGAACTGAAATACAGTCAAAATCAGATGAAGGCAAAGAAAAGACAGTAATGCAAAAAAGGAGAATTTCCATCATTCCCCTACAAACCATGCCTCTACTGCATTGAAATTATATTGAAATGATTAATTAATAATAAAAAAAGGAGGAACAGGAGATTGTAATAAAAGAAGAAATCTTCATAAACACTCACACACACACACACTACAGAATACTTCAAAACTTCAGTGTCCTGAAATTCACTCTTCACTAAGTTGGTGTCTAACTAGCTTGCAGTCTAAACAAGTGCCAAATGCCACAAAGGATCAAAAGTTCCCTGCTGAGCCTCCAGTGTTTGGCATGGGAGATTACCAGAATGAGAATTCAATGCTAGCCAACAGCTAAATAATACAATGAATACAATACAATAAATTTTTTAAAACAGAATCATAAAATGTTTAATAATATTTCATAATAAAAGATCATCTGTAAAAACAAAACAATCACTAAATATAGAAAGCAAAAACAGGGTACATCCATCATCCATTTGCCGTACCTGCCTACTCCTATTCAGCAAGCACAGCAGCATTCACTGAAGAACAAAGCGGACTAAAATTAATAAAAATAAAATGTATTAAAATGTTTTACTCATAACAGACTGTAATATCTATGGGGAGTTGATCAGTACCATTATTTTTTTTTGTAACAAAAAATCCTTGCTTACTGGAATTTCAAGAGACTTTGGCTGTGGCTGGTATGGTGGATTATCCACCAGTGTGCAAGGTAATCAGCCCCCATTTACCTCAAGCTGGTAGAAGCTGGTAAAATTGCTGGGTTAACTTTAACAGTGAAAGTGGCTGCAAGCAGCACCTGCAGGTATCTACCCAGAGTGTAAATGTAGCTGAAAATAAGAATAATCATTGAAAAAAGGATCCCTGAACTACTTTACCCAATGAACAAAAAGAAAAAAGTTTCCTGCCCTAGAAAGAACCATCCAAATTTTGTTGTTCATTAGCAGAATCACTATTAAGGGGACTTTTTTGGAAATAGAGGTACAGGGTGAAGACTTGTTGTATTCCAGAGAGTGAAACCCCAGATTAGGTTAGATTTACAGGATAAGGATGGTAATACAATATTAGCCATGCTCTATTATTTACGCATCAGACATGTTGTTTTTAGCTTATGCCAAATTACAGAGAGATGTGAGGGGTTTGGTTAGGGATGGTGCTCTGTGTATAATTTTAAAAATTAATAAATAATCACTGAGACATTAGCATAGCTGCAACAAACAAAACCATTGCGGAGAAGACTGGTAGACTCTGTGAGCCACTGGGCAGGATTTGGAGGGAAATCTGCTGGATTGCTTTACCGTACAAAATAGGAAGAAGGCACTGTTCCTCTAGAGCAAATGGAGCTAAAGATTAAATAAAGCTTATAAAGTTTCTGGTAGAAGAAGTGATAGACAAATTGCTTCCCACATTTTTGTCCTCTTTAAGGAGGGGGGTCGGTAGCAGGCAACAATGGGATTTATGGGAAATGTGGTTCTAACTTTGAGAAACTAACTTTGATAAACACTAGCACTTAATGCTATCTGACTTGTGTAAGGTCAACCATCATCTGAATAAATATGAAACAATTTTACAAAGAAGATATTTGCACAATATAAAATTGCATTTGGGAGCCCTCTATTTTTACATCTGGTGTATGTCAGTTTCTTTGCTTTATTTGTAGATTGTTGAATCTGCATTTTTAAGATAGTTCTCATGCAGAATTAGGACTTCTGATTCGCAAGTGTTTCTTTCAAGCTGTGATTTTTGTGGTAGCTTCTAAGTTACTATTATGCAATTTGTCTAGTCTTGCTGGGGTAACTTCCAACCAATTATGCTGGCGTAACTTCTGACCTTATGTGTATAAATGTATCATCATGACCGATTGAAAGCCCCGCTGTATGTGTCATGTGGAGGAGTGGAGCAGGTCCCCAAACGCAGGAGACGGCATAAAATAAGATCAAATCTAACAGATTTATTAACAGCAGTAAGGCACAGACTGTTTCCCAAAACCTAGGCTGCAGCCGAGATAGGCTGCATTTCTCGGCTGCAGTGTCATCGAAGGCCGGACCAATTTGAAGGATCCGTCGTATACAGCTGAGAAATGCAGCCTTCATCTAGCAGTGTTTGAAGGACAGGTAAATGTATCCTTCCCAGCCGTATATATCCCACAATCCTGTGCACACACCTTCTTCTTTTTGCTCTGGTGTTTTTTGGTGGTTGGTAAACGGCTTTAGGTGATTACCGCCACCTTCTGAATCCTGTGTGTATAGGAAGAAGTCAATTTGATATAAAAATCCTGTTGCTCAGTCAGAATTTGTTCTTAAATGTAAATTAAATTATTATTATATAATGTTATAATATTTCTCCTCCATCTCCACAAAGTCTTTAAAAAGGTCAAGGCAAAAAAGCACCTTGCCCAACACACAATTATGTGCACGTGCGTGACGTGCATGTCTGGTCTTGGTAGACCGTCTCAAAGCAGAAGTCTTTGTAGCCTTTGAAGCCTTTGCAGTGCAGTGCTACCAAGGACCTGTCCTTCCTCGGCTGCAGCCCAGGTTTTGGGACACAGCCACAGTCTCCATCTTGGCTATGGGAACTCTAGCAACAACAACATCATGTCACTTCCTGCCCTCTCACTAAAGTGCATTAATTCACAGCACCTCCTGGTGGTACAAAGTGGAACATAACGTGAACACAACATCCCCCCCTTGCTTAAGAAAAATTTTTCCGTTAGCAACATCGCATTATAAAAAAACAAATCCTTAAGGTGTCATATTTCTTCCTTTAAGTTTGAACACCTGAAACTAAATAGCAATGCATAAGTTAACAAGAACAGCTTATACCTGTCTGTAACTGCACAACACTTTTCAAATTGAGCTGCCTGTTTTTTTCTAACAGAATCAAATGTATGCAACATTTTCAGTACTGTAGATCTACTACATAACTCAATCATAATAAACTGCTCAATTTTACCAAGAAGATCACAGTAAGGCTCTTTTGTATTACACAGCATACAATTCAATTCTATTCTATTTTTAACCAAGGATTCATACATTTACATACATACATTAAATACATAAATACATACATTTTGTTTCTTTTCTTACTCTGTTAATCTATCAGTCCTTGTGCATTTGTTTGTTTGTCCTGTTTGTTAAGTCTCATAGTCAATCTGGTGGCTTTTGTGCTCTGACAGGACCGTTTGGAGTTCCATGAGCCTGTCCAGGCTCCTTGTTTCCTTCATTACCAGTCTTTGGTGAGGCTGGAGGTGTGGGAAGCTGCTGGGTAGTGAGACCAAATGGGAAGCATGCCATGTTTTCCCATCATCCAGGATGTAGGTACTAGGACCCGCTTGCTTTTTGATCAGGATGGGAGCAGAGAATTTCTGCTGTCCTTTCTGCATATGTGCTGGTCTTCGCACCTGCACTCTGTCTCCCTCTCTGAATGAAGGAGTGCGAGCTCCTCTCTTTGCATCACAGTACTGTTTCATGTGCTGTTGGCGATGTGGCACTCTGTGGCGTACCTCATAATCACACGTCGTCACAGCTGGGGGAGAGAGGGTGTTGAGCTTTGTTCTCATTTTGTTGCCATGCATCAGTACAAACGGGACACATTGGTCATGGTGCGTGGTAGGGCACGGTAAGCTTGAAGAAAAGCAGTTGTTGCACTTTTCTATGATGTGCGGATAGCAGCTTGGACACAGCCTTGAGTACACTGTTGAACCGCTCTGTTGCACCGTTGGCAGCTGGGTGGTACACCCAGCTGATGAATGGATGTGGTGGATCCCTCTTTCTTGGAGGAAGGAGGAAAATGCAGCAGCCGTAAACTGCGGTCCATTATCAGTGACCAAGGAATCCAGGTTGCCATAGCGGCTGAAAATACTGCTGAGAAATCCAAGCACAGTTTCAGTGTTCACAGATGGTGCAAAATCAACTTCAGGCCACTGTGAGTAGTAATCAGTGATTGCAAACTTACAGTCCCAAGTGGCAATTTCAAAGGGTCCGACGATGTCCAGGCCCAGCTTACTCCAGGGAGCCTCTGGCAGTGGAACAGGTTGCAGTGGGGCCTGGGAAACTTTGGCTGACTTGTCAGACTGTTGGCACAATAAGCATGCAGCTATCTGAGAGCGCACCGGGGCATCCATGCCAGGAAACCAGTACAGGTCCCACAAGCGCTGTTTTGTTGGCACAACGCCCTGATGACCTTCTTGTGCCAAAGCAATAAGTGTGCTGTGCGGAGAAACTGACAACCAAGCGTGACCCCCGAAACACAAGACTGTCTTGCACATACAACTCATCTCTTATTTTGAAGTAAGGATGCAAGGAGGAAAGCTTGGGGCAAGAGGAGGAAGCATCTTCAAACTCTCCAGCAGTCACTGACACAGGGACTGTTGACAGCAAAACCACCAGCTCAAGTTCTGAATCCTCAGGAAGAGGAGAGGGAGCAGGCAGAGGTAAGGGTGAGAGGCAGTCTGCTGTGTGGTTCAGTGGCCCTGCCCTGTACACAACATCATAAGTGAAGCAGAGGAGGCGCGCAGACCATTGTACAATGCGCATCCCTGCTCGATCAGTCCCTTTTGTGGAGAGAAGTGTCGTGAGAGCCTGATGATCGGTGCGCATTGTGAACTTCCGGCCCCACAAGTAAGTTCTCCACTTCTCCATGGCCCAGACACATGCAAAAGCTTCTTTCTCCACCGTGGAGTATTGTCTCTCAGTCAGCATCAGGGTCGTTGATGCAATCGCCACTGTGTGTTCTGTGTTGTCTGGATGCAGTTGAGTGAATACTGCGCCCAAGCCATAATGGGATGCGTCTGTGGAGATTATGGTTGGTAGCTCTGGGTTGAATGAGTCCAGCGCTGGGCTGTCCAGAAGCATCTGTTTCACAGCAAGGAAGCACTGTTGAGCCTCATCAGACCAATCAAATGTGACTTCTTGATGCAGGCAGGCACGGAGAGGCTCAACTGCTGTGGCATAGTTAGGTGTGATTTTCCATACCAAGATAGCATACCCAGAAAGGAGTGGAGGCTGACAGCATCTGTGGGAGCAGGGGCCTGTGTGATGGCTTGCAAGTGCTCTGTTTCAGGCTTGATGCCATCTGCTGTCGCCAGGTCCCAGGAACTTAGGGTTGGTTTGATGGAAGTGGCATTTCTTTTCATTCAGCTGCAAGCCCGCTGCTTTGAGTCGCTGCCAAACTGTCTCCAGAGCTGTGTTGTGTTCCTGTGCTGTGCGCCCATAGCAGATGTTGTCGTCTAAGTAAAATTGCACAGTAGGCTCACCTTTCAACACTGTCACCATCAGCTTTTGGAAAGCTGCAGGGGCTGAAGCAAGGCCGTAGAGGACTCTGCAGAACCCGAACAGCCCTTCATGTGTGATAAAAGCTGTTAAATCCCGGCTGTCGGGATGCAGCATCACCTGGTAGTTTGCACTCTCTAGGTCAATAGCTGAGAACACAGTGGCACCTGTCAGTGCAAAGAGCAGTTCCTTCATGTGAGGAAGAGGGTAGCCATCCATGATGATTGCTTTGTTGGGCTCTCGCAGGTCCACGCACATGATTCGTCCGGTTTTCCTCAGTGTGACCATTATTGGTGAGACCCAGGAAGAATCTTCAATGCGCTCAATCACACCAGCTGAGAGGACACGGTTCAGCTCCTCTGACACAGCAGCCCGCATGGAGAAGGGAAGGTGTCTCAACTTTTGACACACAGGAACAGCTGTCGGTAGTACCTTCACCTTGTGCATGAAACCAATGGCACATCCAGTGGTTGCAGGAGAAGCTGGCTGTGAGGTGAGACACTCCACTGGAGTAGGCGGAGGAGAAGGTCCTGTGAATGGCAGGTATGCAGTATTACCCTCAATGCATAGGTTGAAACTATCAAGTCCCTTCCCATGAGTGCAGTCCCAGAGTTCACAACATAGAAGGTAGCTGGGTTTTCAATGCCTTCCATGTTAACAGTTGCAGCCTGCATGCAGTCTAACACTGGGATAGGGGCTCGTGAATATGGCCAGTTGGACAGAAGGCTGAAGGAGAGGAGCATCCTTGAAATGCTCCTGTTAGAGGCAGTGGGTAAGACAGAGACTGCAGCCCCAGTATCCACAGTCAGTTTCATTGTCTGTACAGCCTCAGCTGCTTTAATGTCCACTGTAACTTGTATTCTGTCAGGAGGGCCTGACCCCTCAACAAGCAGGAGTGTGTATTCAGGCATTTCAACCTCCTTCACTGAATGAGTGCTGTATTCTGTGTCTGCACAACTTTAACAGGCAAGTGCTGGTCACATGCCATAGACCTAGCTTGCTCACTAGCTGATTCAACTTTAGTGGCTATGGCGATAACTTCAGCTAACGTCAGGTTTGTTTTTAGCAACAGTCTCTCCCTAATGCGGGGTTTAGCAACATGCTCCATGAGCTGATCCCGAATCATATCCTCTGCATTGGGGAATTCCCAAATAGCAGCAAGTTCTCAGCAATGTATTGCACTATGGACTCCTGAGCTCCCTGTACTCTCTTCCTGAAAGCGTGGCGCTCTACAACCACATTCACTGCAGGCGTAAAATGTTCACTCAGTGCAGTAATGGCTCATGCTAGTGTATCATCTGTGTTTGGCAGAGTATGGAAAATCCGCTGTCCTTCTGAGCCCAAGAACCATGACAGCATGTCTTCTTTGCTTATTTTGTCTTATACTAGAGTGGTGTTGCCAAGTTGGTACTTGTGACCTTGTGGAAAAAGTTCTTTCTTGGAGAGAACGCTTCTTATCTTAAAAATTACAGCAGAGATGCTTCCTTACAGTTTCAGACAGGCTGTGTGCCAGACATTTTGCATGTGACCAATATTTTGGGCAAAACACCCTTTTTCCGTCTTACCCAGACTGAGACAAGATGTTCAGTACTATTTTCACCTCTGTACGTCCACTGGTTCTTTTTTTTTTTTTTTTTTATTTTTTATTCCAAGACGTGTATTTCAAATACACGATACATTATATAAATAAGACAGCTTCGGAGTTGCTGTAAGGTTTATTTTTTCACTTTGATGGAGCTAGGCTAATGACTCCTGTAGACTTCAAGTCTTTATGCTAAGCTAACACAAAGTGCTACCCGTAGGAACTGAACTAGTGGACGTACAGAGATGATGGTATGGTATCAAACACCTTGTCTCAGTGTGGGTAATTTTGAAAAAGGGTATTTTGCCCAAAACATTGGGGTATACCTTTAAGTCTGGTGTTGTACATCATTCTCATTCCTAATCTTGTGGTTTCCATCTATTCTCACTGGTAAAGTCACAATCCAATACATTCTCGGCTCGCAAGTAAACTTCTGGGATCTTTATCCGTCTTCTGTCCTCACGTTCCTTTGTTTTAGATTTGTGCTCCAGCAGTTGGATATTCATAAAACGTGTTATGGAGGACACAAGAACGTATATTGAGAAAGAGCCTAAGACTAGATGGCGTAACACTACCACAATTAGAGATTCCTCCATGTTAGATTTTCTGTTCAATTGTAGTTGCTACATACAATTATGAAATTTGTTCGGCTATAAAGAATACAAATTAAAAAATCTCAACAATCAGATCACATCAAATGTCAGATGTTCTGGAAATGCAAATTCAACAATCTGTGGGTAAATTCGCAGTTCGAGTAAACTTTATCAAATGTGCTAACCCGAACATTAACCCTAAATAATTTGTTCTGAAATATCAATCGAGTACATTTTTTTAGTTTTTGATAAATGTTAAAAACAGCTCTTGATAGTGGACCCCACTGTAGATGTATACTATCACATGAAGAATTAGGTGAAATAAGGTGAAGAAGTAATTTCTCATTCCATTTTAGCTAAGTCATCTCGAGTTGAGTTGTGGGGTAAGACCTCTTGTCTAGCACTTATAAGGCCCTTCCAATGAAAACATAAATAAAATATGTATGAAACATTTCTGCTGACCTCATTTGAAGCCACAGGGACTACATTTGATTTATATGTAAATAATTTGTGATTGTGAGTATGTGTCTATGTGTGTGGGTGCGAACTAGAGGGAAAAAGTTGAGAAACTAGCTCATTTTTCAGCGTGACCCACATTGCACCTCACAAATGAATGTTTCATAACAGGCTGTCTGCTGAGCTTGGCAATAAAAAGATTATATTCTGTGGTTGGCATTTGAACCAAAGTCATATTTGCAAGTTTAGATTTTAGGAGAAATTGGTTCATTCAGCAGTATGGGTTTGTTAAAGGGTGTGGAAATCGATCCATGTGGAGTGAATGTTTCAGTGTTTCCTTCACTCCTTCACAACTTCACATGTGCATTGTTTATAATGTTTTTTTTTTCCATTAAAATTTTTTCTATTATTTTATGGACTAGACATTAAATACCCACCTTAGACTGTGTACGCAAATCACCTACAAAATACACAAAGCAACATAAGTGCATAAAAAACAACAACAATAACAACAACAACAAAAAAATGTATGTATTGTATGTATTGTTTATAATGTAAAAAGAAAACAAAAAAGATATTATTTGATATTTTATCATAGTACTACCATTTTACATGCCAACTATACAAGTTAACCTGTACCTTACAAATACAATTACACAAAAATGGTTGAAACATTATAATGTCCTTTTATTACTGCCATCAACAAAGTTGGAAACCCCTGTCTCCATCTCAAAAAGTTCCAAACCGAATTTGGTTTTAATTCTGTCATCTTTATTGGTGATTTTGGGCATTAGATGATTTTCAGCCAGAACTATTATGCTGCATTCCAGTCCTGAACTACACTTTTTTTTCTCCTTAAACCCTGTTGAACCTCTACTTGTTTTTGGATTATGACAAACCAAATAAAACATGTATTTGTTTTTTTTGCCAGCTGTGGTTGAAGACTTGGCGAAGACTGGTGGCCGACCTCTAACCCGATCCCAAGGCACACGCTGGGGATCCTGGGAAACGTGGTCCAGCTGCTCTCAGCAGTGTTCCAAAGGTTTCCGCACCCGAAAACGTAGCTGCTCAACGGCGGAGGGCAGGACCAACCCCAACAGCTGCCTGGGATCCCCGGTGGAGTATCAGGACTGCAACGCCCAACCCTGCCCAGGTAGCATGAAACACCCCAGCTGAATGCTGGAGTATCAGTTAGTTATAACCAATATCTGCCAAAATAATGAATATACATTTTTCATCGAAATATATAAATAAAAATGTGTAGACCAGAACCCTTTTTTAATAAAAGGACTATATTAGGTCCATATATCAGTCTAATCCTAGTTACAATACCAAAATGTGAATCTCTGGAATTGTAGTTTTTAATCATTCACTGGGAAGACTGCCTAATGTACTGTTGTGTGTGTGTGTGTGTGTGTGTGTGCATGCGCATGCGTTCCAGTGAGCGGTGCCTGGTCTTGCTGGTCGTCCTGGTCCCAGTGCTCGGCCAGCTGTGGGGGTGGGCACTACCAGCGAACCCGGACATGCAGTAGCCCGCCTCCTGCCAACGGAGGAGACATCTGCATAGGCCTGCACACTGAGGAGGCCCTCTGCAACACACACATCTGTGAAGGTATAGTAAGGCAGGCACACACACACACACACACACACACACACACACATAGAGACACACACATAGATCTAGCTACATCCCCAGCAGTGTTATACAAGATTTTTATGTAAAAAACCTGCTGTCATTTCATCTTAAATTACAAAATAGAGCTGCAACAAAAAATGTTTCACATTTGTTAGTTTAATGCATTAAATTATAAAAATTATCTCCCCGGGTGGGAACCTCCAACACCCCCCCTACAGGGGGCTAAACCTCTGATTTTAAGCAATTCAGCAGCTGAAGGTTTGAACAGGCTGCTATGTTATTGTCTTTCATAATGTTAAATCATTTTGATGCGTTAACATAACTAACTAGCACACACTAATTAGGTCACATTTATCAAAACTTAATGGACAAAAAAAAAATCAATAAAAACACTTCACCATCAGCCCCAGCGGCGTTATTTTTGAGGTGCTATTTCTGTAGCTTTTCAAGTAAAAGTCGTAGAGAAAAGAGATGTCTGCAGTCAACTTCGCGTCTATTTTGCACTTGCGAGGCAGAATTGTTGTTTGTGAAACACAGTCACATCAGTGGTGGAAATCTGACGGCTGTTGATGGCCGATGAGCACAAAAGTTCAGCTGTGGCCAACAAGCTTGTTGACCGGCGCACAGTTTTAGCTGGTTGCTCAGCTCAATTTGAAATGAATGGACCTCTGCTGACCTGTTGGTCATGTTCCTCACAGTGTGTCACCTTAACTCATCAAAACTCTTTTATAACAGTTTTCAAAGTGGGGCCCGGGACCAGGGGTGCTCCACAAATTTCTGGGCCCCGTGCAAAAGCCAATTTTTTGGGTCCCTACCAGCATACTTTTTTTCTTGTTTTTCTTCAAAAAGTCACATGTGGCCATATTAGTTGACACTGGAAAGTTTCACAAATTTATGTATCTAATGTGTGCAACAATTTATCAATCTAATGAGTTGCCTTCATGAATAATTGCTTATTGCTTCTTTATGCAGAAATAATTCTATGATTTCATCAGAAATAATACATTTCTTCAATACACTAAAGCGGTTATCAATAAATCATGTATCGGGTGGAAAAAAAATCCGGTTTCTGTGAATCTTCAAGGTTATGTATTCAACCTTTGAAAAACCTCACCCTGGTCTAAATGAATTAACCACTCAGGGCTACTAGCTATGTAGCAACAAATGAAGACCAATTATGGAAAACTTGGAACAAGTGTCCAAGGGCCCATTCTTATTTTATGGACCCACTAGTTTGTAATCTGATTTATTTAGCTAAATATCTATACTAAATTAGTCTACTTTAAATAAAACTAAAAACTGTAGTCCCAAAATAAGCATTCCACCTTCGAGCCCTGGGTAGTCCTTCTTTTCCTCCTATTGGGATGCTCCTGCCCCTAGGGGTCCTTGAGGGGCTTCCGGGGGGTCCTCAGCAAAATGGGAAATAGTTTAAATTCACATAACATTGTTTTTTTAATCTCATAACTTCAAATCTATTTGTCAGTGTTCAAGCATGGCATCTAAACAATAATACTTAAAACAAACCAAAATATCTTTTCATATCAGGGTCCCCAGGGCAAAATCACTTCAAATTGGGGTCCGTAGCTTAATGAAAGTCAATTTGGGTGTCTGGAGCATGAAAAAGTTTGAAAACCCCTGTACAAACTAATGCTCCTAACAATGACAGAGACTTAACATGTGACATTTCTCCATTATCACATTATCACCTTCTTTTTCACCTCAAGCAACTATAAAAAAGACTGTGCTGTTTGAGTTTTTTTTCTAATTCCACCAAAAAAAACCCCCAAAAACTGTAAAAAATGCCTAGATAGAAACTAGGGCTGGGTAATATATCAATGTTATATTGATTTCGTGATATAAGGCTAGATATTGTCTGGGATTTTGGATATTGTAATATCATGAGATCGCATAAGTGTATTCTTTTCCTGGTTTTAAAAAGGCTGCATTACAGTAAAGGGATGTAGTTTTCTGAATTTATTTGATTGTTCTAGCTGATCTAGTATTTGCCTCTACCTGCTTAGTCATCATACCCACATTATTAATGATAGTTAACAAAAATCTTTTGTGTGTAAATATTTTGTGAAAGCATCAACAGTCATCCCTACAGTATTGTCACAGTGTTGATATTGAGGTATTCAATCAAAAATATTGTGATATTTGATTTTGTCCATATCACCTAGCCCTAATAGAAACCCAGCTAATGTCTGTCCTCTTACCCTTTCATTCAGTGCCACTCATTCTCTCACTCTCATTCTTTCCCATCATCAGTTAGGGGTGGGTGGACAGACTGGGGGGATTGTGATGAGGAGGGTCTGCAGCATCGGAGTCGCCTGTGTGGTGAGGACCGTGAGGCTGATGGCAGCCTGTGCCACAACAACGTCACCCAGTCCAGGCCATGCCAGCCTCATGAGGTGCCAGGTAAACCCATCCACTTCCTACTTGCATCCATCCACCCAATTTCTATACCTGCTTATTCTTAATCAGAATCATGCGGGGCTGGAGACTATCCCAGCATGCACTGGGCGGAAGGCAGGGAAACATCTCATTACTTAATTACTACATTGAATTAGGGCTATTACTACATTGAATTAAAGATATGTGAGGCTATTGCTTTATGGCACAAAACACGAAAAGGGCGCTGTTCTTCCAGAGCAAGTGGAGCTAAAGCTTTCAGAGGTTCTGACAGCAGCAAATAGTAGCAAGAGCGAAATTAACATTTTTCCAGGAAGGAAGGGGGGGACAGGAAGCAACTGGGTTTATGGGAAATCTGGTCTTAATTTGGAGCAACAGGGGCATAAGATGGGCTGCCAGTCATTTCAAGCGTTTTCTTATTTGGCGGATATAATGATGATCACAAATTATACACATAGCACCTTTAAGCAGCATGTCAGATAAATTTAGATTGATTGGTTCACAATTTCAGCCTGGCCGATGGAAATGTGATTGCATTTTGCCTACTATGTTGCGCTAGGATTTTGCCTTTAGGCTGGCATGAATCTTAATTAGGTAAAATCCATTGTGCAGAATACACCATAGGAAGTGGTATCATTCCGAGATTTGTTATGTGAGGATACAGTTTTTTAAGAAAACAATTTTTGTTTTTCTTTATATTTTCTGACTCAGTCATAGTTTACCCAACGTTTTACTGAACACTGCTGGTTACAGTTTATGGCACTGCTGCACCAACTGGTCCAACTTTTCCAAAGAGATTTTTGGATACCTGCTGCAGAATACTGCTGGTGAAAGCTAGAAACTTACAGTTACGTTTGCACAAAAGGCCCATTGTACACAATGGAATGCTGACTTGATATATCTGCGTCTGTGGAAATTAAAAAGACGTACTAATAAAGATGTCAGCATTCTGTCTCCCAGGAGAACGCTGAGTCTTTTGAGAGAAATTAACTGGTCTCGTCATTTTTGTTGTTTGATCTTTTGGAGCTGTAATGATTTGACTCAACACTGACGGCTTTTCTCTTTTTGCCTCTGTCATTGCTGTCTCTCTCTCTCTGTCTGCATGTCTCTTTCTCACTCTACCTGTCTCTCTTTCTCTCTCTCCCTGTCCCTTTGCCTCCTTGTCTCTGTCTCCAGTCATTTTACCTGGACAAGATGACCAGCACTGTGGAAGTAAGTGAAAAAAAAAAACGTCGCCTATCCATTCTCTCCTCTCTGTCATCCTTACTTTCTCCCAGCCCTCTTTCTCTCGCATGCACACACATACACACACACACATACTCCTCACCCCCCACAGATAATCTGCTTTCGGGGTTGCGTTAAGTTTCACGCCCTGCCACTCTCGTTGCGTCCAAAGCAAATCTATGCCACCCCAATTTATCACAGCCTCTGAACCTGTCACCCTGCTGAGGGTCATGGTGACTTAGGTGAACCCGTTTCACCCCTGACAAGAGCATTCATTATCTGATTAGCAAAACGAGCCAGAGTCATGTGTCAGTTACTAAAAAGTTACTTGCTCACTTCATGGCCTGATGTAGCACACAACACAGTTTGTAATGCACTGAGTTTTTTATGTGGCTTTGTCTCTATTGGTAAGGGTTAGGATATATTGTGCCAACATTGAACTTTTAATTAGCAGAGGTTGTCCACCTCTGATATGTTAAAGGTTTCAACTTCTGTTTTGTCAGTCTGCAGAACCTTCAGTCAAACTGCCTCACACCACCTTGAGAAGTAGTAACCCTCCTAAAAAGGATCTATGGTTTTTAATGGAGAGTTTTAGTGACTCGTGATGATGTAAATCAGGTAGTTCTGAGTCATGGGTCATCGTGATCCAAGAGTGCTGTAGTGACTGAAGTCAGTCACTTGGTAAGTTTACATGCACACTTGCAATTGGACTAAAGTCTGAAGCTCGATTAGGCCAAAGATATAACACAATTGGTCTATGTTGTTGTCCCCAGTCAAAGAAACCATTTGCTGATGGAAGTAGCATATGTCATCATCTGACAAAGACTTTGTTCTGGTTGATAAGAAAAAGAAGAAGACTTATGGGATGACCTGTGGGATGTTTTAAGATGTATAGTCCCATTTCTTGTCCATTTCCATGAATTACATTTATCCTTTCGAGCACTATAAGGGTTGCTCAGATGACACTTTAGGTAATGCCTACAGGGTTGGAGAGCGGAACTCCGGAACACTGTGGGTTTAGTGATGTGTTGGCTTTAGATTGTGATGGTGCTAGCATAGCGATGAAAAAATGTAAAGACACAAATTATCACTTGATTCAGATCAGAAGAACAATTTTTAAGATTGCATCCAGTATATAATCCAAGGAGTCGATGGTAAACCACAAATCTCTAGAAATAGTTTCGAAAGCAAGTTCCAAAACATGGACACAGCATCATGACCCAGGACATTCACTCCTGAAACCACACGTACCCATTTTCCTAATCTATATAACAACTCATCTACTAAGTTGAACGTTGGCTAGGCGTGTGGCTAGGCTTCGAACTTATTTCCTTCTGTTCACTGTCTTCCTCCCCATAACTCCCATCCCTTGTTCTCTAGCCTTCACCCTGTTCCAGTTGGTGGCCGTGGGGTCGGCCAGCTTCTTTACAGCGGTGCTGCTGTCAGCGCTGGCCTATGCTTATTGCCAGCGTCTGAACCGGCCATCGGCAGAATCAGCAGTCATCCACCCTAGCACGCCCAATCACCTCACCTACAACAAGCAGGGCAATGCCACGCCAAAGAATGAGAAGTACACCCCCATGGAATTTAAGGTGAGTGTAGGCTTAACCCGTTTGTTCTCTATGGCCACGAACCAAAATGTACCTTAAATTTTTCTGAGTGTAACCTACCATACCTACTGTCATGAATGAGATTGATGATTTTCTTCCTCTTGTTAGTCTGCTCAGCCTTGAGTAAAGAAATAGATTATCAATAATAGAATTAATATGGACTACTAGGTCATGTCTTCCTTGGATAGACCAGAGAAGTCGTGTCATAATTTGTCTCTGATTTGCTAGCAAGACTTCCAGACAAAAAAAAAACATGTTGATGGGAGTAATTAATGGGGTTTTCCTAATTCCTTCTAAATAATTTACGACATTTGGACTTTTGTGTGTATATGAAAAACAAAGATTTTTGCACATGTATGACCTAAATATGAATGTTGTCATCCTTGAACAAAGATAACAGATCAGCCAAAGAAATAGAGTTTGTTTTGAACACCAGCTTAAATCACAGACGGTGACAGAGATGATTATGTGAAATGAGTTGGATCCAGAATTCTATATTTGGGCAAATATTTGTGGTCAATGTTCCATCTGACTTCTGAGGCCCATTTCCGTTGTGTGTGTCTTACTGTAGTTAGCACTGATTAATATGTCTCATTGAGTTTCACTTTAACTCTTAGAGTTGTGTGTGTGTGTGTGTGTGTGTGTGTGTGTGTGTGGAGAGAGAGAGAGTAAAACTGAGAAACATATAGTGAAAATAAGACTAAAAAAAGAAAGAAACAAAGAGAATAAGAATGACCAAATAAAAGAGTAGGTCCCTTTATTTATTGATGATTGAAAAGCAAAGGGCTGCTCATAAATCAACCAATAACCCCAAAGGCTTTAAATGGGGTTGTAGGTCAACAGTCTGACCTGCATTGGAAATAAAGGGAGGTCAGAGGTCAGAGCCAGAAAATACCCAGTTGGTCTGGTCATGTTTTCACTGCAGTAAAAATAAATTATAATTTTACTGCAGCTTTTATTTAATATGTATTTTAAAAGCCTTTTCCAAGGAAAAACCTCTTCCTGAAAACCTCTGTTTTCAAAGAATGATAATGATCATCTCCACCAGTCATAAAGAGCTTGATGTGTGCAGGAGAATTAGAGAGGAGAGGCAAAGCTTCATTTGCCAAGTATCAGTTTTCACTCCGACTCTGCTAAATAATCCAAAGATTTGCTTGCAAAGCTTATTGTGAAGTATTTTGAAGATGACTGTGAGGCCACCTCAGGGTCTTAAACACCAGGAGCTGCTTATTACACCAAGTGATTCTCCTTATCTGTGGCATATGAGCATCATGAAACAGAATGATAAAACAAAGACATGACCAATCCTCTTAAATCAAAATCGAATTTTGGCAGAGTGTTGGGTTTTATAGTTACCTGGATGTGATCTGAGTTCACATGGTAGTGAAATATTTCATTAGTTGCTCCCCTGGACTGGTAATCCAGAACACCATCTCTCCATTCACTTCAATGGTGTGGCAAAAGTTGTCCCAAAATAATACTAAAGCTAAAGCTAAAAGTCCAGTCACAAACTTTTTGTGTAATTACAATGTTTTGTAAAGGTAATATCAAGTTGTTTCTTCCTGGCACAAGGTTACTATGCAGAAGTTGCTAGAGGCATTTAATTTCCTCAAAAAATTTTTGTAACATGACTTTTTATATTAGCATAAGCCACTTTGACTGTGTTCGTTTATGTGCTAAAAGTGTTATTCTGGGAACAGTTTTGCCATTGTAGATTGTTTCAAGCCTGTTGAAATGTGTGAAGGAAATGTACGTTAACCCTGCTGTAAGCCTACAGTAACTTTAAATGCTCAAATTTGTTCTTTATAGTACATCCATTCAGACAAAGTATTATTGGTTTGTGTTTGCCTGGTTGTTTGTAACTAGTTTGCTAGCTAGCTGAATAGCTAATAGTGAAATGTTAGTGTTACCATTTTTAATATTTTTTAGACCTCAAACCTCAAGCCATCAAAATGTGATATTAATTTCAAATCATATTTTTGTAATGTTCAACAGTCTATAGTGTACTATGTTTAACTGTCTTATACACTGTATGAGAAAAATCATATGGAACAGTTTTTCTTTGGGTACATTTTACGTGATGTACTTCTTACTAAAGTAGGATTTTACACCAATAATTGCACTGTTACTTAATGGAATTTTGGGCAAAATACCCTTTTCCTGACTTACCCAAACTGAGACAAAATGTTTACCATTTTCACCTCTGTACATCCACTGGTTTGGTAGCATTTCATGTTAGCTTAGCCTACAGACTTGAAGTCTACAGAAGTCATTAGCCTAGCTCTATTGTGTATTTGAAATACACGTCTTGGAATTTTTCTTAAGAATGAGACTTGTTTTAGGAGAAGTGAGATGGTAGGAATTATAACTGCTGAACACGTGTTCAGTGGTTTTCATTACTACCATCTGTAGTTCCTACCATCTCACTTCTCCTAAAACGACTCGCGTTTTTAAAAAACAAAAAATTCAAGACGTGTATTTCAAATACACGATACACTGTGTAAATAAGACAGCTTTGGAGTTGCTGTAAGGCTTATTTTTCACTTTGATGGAGCTAGGCTAATGACTCCTGTAGACTTAGTCTTTTTGCTAAGCTACCATGAAATGCTACCCACTGGAACTGAACCAGTGGACGTACAGAGGTGAAAATGGTATTGAACATCTTGTCTCAGTTAGTCGGAAAAAGGGTATTTTGCCCAAAACGTTATTTCTTTAAATCAAATTTCAGGAAAATAACAGTGGGTTACTGATACTTGAATAGAACTGATTCCCTCATTCTCCTCTACTTCTCTCTCTCTCTCGCCCCATGTCCTTCCTGCCACCACCTACAGACACTGAACAAGAACAACCTGCATGTGAATGACGAGACGTGCAACTACTTCACCTCCCCGCTGCCCTCCAGCAACGTATATACTACCACTTACTACCCACCCAGCCTGAGCAAGTACGACTTCCACCCCGACTCCCCCTGCAGGAACTACATGCACAGCTGAGAGGCAGCCAGGCTCTCAAAACAAACGCACCCTCTCTACAGGACATCACTACCGCCATCACCTTGAACCCTTTCTTCTTAAAAGAGTACACCAAATTTTGGGGAGCTTGTTTTACTGGCTAACTTATTATGCTGTTATGGGAACAGACACCAGAATCATCCATTTGTCCCGGCAGATGTTTGGCTCTATAGGTCCATGCTAACATTTTAGCTTATATTATGTTGAGTAATAACAGCATTATCCAAAATAAGAAGACAAATCATAGATTCATAATGTTAAAATAAAGGATCATTATACTCAATTTAACTGATGTAGCTGCAGTTATTTTTGGAACCATTTTAGGCTAGTGACCACATTGTTTGCACAGTGATTTACAGCCTTCCGCCAACTAACATCGTTACTTTCCATGAACACAGGAAAAGTAATCCCTAGCTCATATTTAATGTCATATTTGTAGAGATTTCCTACACGAGACTTATTTTGCCACATTTGTAACATCATTTTCTGATTTTTGACATAGTGCCATTGGTCAACAACCACACATTGTAATGTATTCTAAAGTGTTAGCATCAGATGTGTTACATTCAAGAAAGTGAATCCTAAAGTGTTAGCATTGAGCTTAGCATCACATGACATAGTGTGCCTAAGTGTTAGCATGAAGCCTACTATCACTCAACACATTGGTTGTATAAATGTTAGCATGGAGCCTGCTATCATTTGGTGTATGCTAAAATGAGATGTTAGCATGGAGCACTGAAATCAAGTGCCAAATTAATCTCCCCAAAACTTGGTGTATTCCTTTAAAACTTGCTCTTGAAGAAATATTTTGCATTTCTGCTTTATCAGACAGTATACAGTGGGAAGTGATACCAGAGATTGGAGAGCATGTAGGAACTCATAATGTAACATAGCACATAGGGGTTGTATGATAAATCTACAATAAATGTCATAAAAGCTCATAATGGAATAAGGTGCTTACAATGAAGTGAAACACTAGACACCTAACACTATACCCCTCACAGTTAATATACTAAGAGGTCAATGTAATGGCAAAAAGTCAACTTTATTTTGAGTGCCAATTTTTTTGATAAACTGTTGAGATGAGTGACTGACACAAAAAGTGAACTCTGAAAAGTTTGGAACTGTCTAGTAAATATTCTCCATTAATACAGGTAAAATTATGATTTTGCTGTCCTATTACAATTTAAACCTATAGCGCGGAACTTTAACATTTTACTTTATTCACCCAAAAAATGAAGACAAAAACAACCCTATTTATAACGTAAAAACCAACATAAACCGTAGTAACACTAAATTATCTGCCAATAGGATACTACATGAGCAGTTGTTACATTATGAGTTTCTATAGTATGTTAAAAAAAATCGTGCTCTATGTTGAGCACACAATGCTGCCAGTACATGGGGTGTATGTTAGTCCCCAGGACACACATGAGTTTTAAATGCAGAAGATGGAACTCAGAGGTGGACCTCTCGTCTCCACCTCACAAACCTTGAGGAGCGCCCATTGGGCTCAGGGTTGCAGTAAAGTGGGGTCAGACCCAGACTCACCGCTCTCCAGCTTAACTCAAGATTCAAAGCAAAGTCCGCAGCACCTGCTTTTCCACTGGAGTGAGAAGAGACACTCACCAACTGATTATTACTGGGTTTTTTTGTTTTTGTTTTTTGTTATTGACAATACTCCGATGTGATTTTCTACTTAAAGACCCCACTATTTTTTGCAGCTGAGTTCAGAGGACTGAATACTATAGGCAGCTTGGACACTTGTCAAATGTGGGTTCCAGCTCAGTATGGAAGAATACACTGAAGCATATTTTGTGAAGAAAAAACTAAAACATAACACACTATCTATGGGCAAAACAACAACAACAACAACAACAACAACAAAAAACAACAACAACAACAACAACAACAACAACAAAACAGGGAAATAATGTGTCGTGACAAAAATCCCCAAACTTCATCCTTGACTGAAGGTGAATGGAGCGAGGAAAACAACAGACTTGCAGATATCTGTGCAAGCCTGTTTTGTCCTATTTGCTTTCATTTTTCATGGTTGGCAGAGTACACTATGGAAAACAACCCTGAAGAGGACATTTTTGACAGGCCTCACTATGCATGTTGGAGACAGTTTTTAACCTTGCTCACATTTCTCTTAGCACATTACATGATCTCATGCCGGCATGGGCCAATCTTTCAAGTTCCCCCAGTTTATTTGAATCTCTTTTGAAACCATGTACAGCATTTGCCCACAGTGTTGTGTTACTGACAGTGGCTCCATGTTGGTTTCAGTTGAGCAGATCCTTGAACTGACTGAGCAGTAATGGAGTCAAAATCCAATCATGTGGCTGCACCAGCATATATGAGAATAGGGGCAATTCTCATTCACAAAGGAGATACTGTTTTAGAGGACAATGTTTTTGAACAGCAACGCACACAGGCGGCTTACTGAGGAGAAAACTATGTGTCATTGCCTTCACTTTTCAACTGGATCTGTTTCATGTTAATGTGTCTGGGCAGGAGAAAATGGCCCAGATTCCCAAATGCTCACAAAATGCATGACAACTGCGATTGGTGTGGAAGGCCACTTTTTCATTGTCATGTCAAAGGGAAATGCTGTCGTGTGATGTGATGCTGCATTCATGTCCTATGGGAAAGACAGTAAACACTTATTGTTCACCTTGGGTGAATATGATGGGAAATACAACTAGAAAATACTGTTACCTTCAGTTTCAGGTACTACTACTACTTTGGGTTTGGCCAGATTTCACCAAAATTTTAATGTTCCCGAAAAAGGAAAAAGCTGTAGTGAAATACAGGGAGCGATGTATTCATTTTAAATTAAATGAACAAAATGAATCATCACATCAGTCATTTTGCGATAAAATGCTTGCTGGATTTTTGGTTTGTCATTGACTTTGCAATGTTTCGTTTGTTGTAAAGCATGAACAAAAACGTATCAAAGTTACGGCTATGTGTGTTAAAGGAATACTCCGTTTTGGGCAAAATACCCTTTTTCCGACTTTCCCAGAGTGAAACAAGATGTTCAATATCATTTTCATCTCTGTATGTCCACTGATTCAGTTACTATGGGTAGCATTTTGTGTTAGCTTAGCATAAAGACTTTAAGTCTGCAGGAGTCATTAGCCTAACTTTGTCAAAGTGAAAAAATAAACCTTACATCAACTCTGAAGCTGTCTTATTTATACAATGTATTGTGTATATGCAATACACATCTTGGGATTTTTATTTATTTTAAAAAGGAACAATAGATGGTTGGTAGCTGCTGAACATATGTGTTCAGTGGTTTTAGTTCCTACCATCTATAGTTCCTACCATCTAACTTCTCCTGAAATTACTTTTTTTTTTTTTTTTT
>OMKZ01018247.1:0-10290 GCA_900302535.1 Neoniphon sammara | reverse complement strand
TTAAAGCCTCTTAAGACAGAGGCCGTGAGCTCCTGGAAACAACAGCGCAACCTTGCTGGACTTCTACCGTTCCCTGACACCAGACTGTAATCTCATAGCCCCCTCATGCTGTCTCCATGGAATTAGCAGGTCATCAGGTCTGCTGTGCCATTCACCGTCTGGGAAATGCGCCGTCTGCCCTTGGGTGTTGCCATGCCCACTGGTTTGCCCACTGGCTCGCCTTGAGGTGAAATTGTAATCCACGTCATAGATCCTTGCAGTTGTCGCTGTGGTGATTTTGCATAACGCCTCTTAGAGATCAAACGTCAGTCCAACTGCACTGTGACGTCTCTTTCCTTGGATTTTCTGTTGATGAAGTTTGAATTTCTGTAGGTCAAGCTCTCTTACTCTTATGTTCAGCCATAGTGGCTATAGCTAATCATGTTTTCTTCTGTTTATTCCAAACAAGCTGCTGTTGCTGCTGCTGGAAACATAAAACGCATCACTTCCTGTGCAGTGGATGATTTTTTCTGGGAAAGATAATTGAAACGCTTTCATGAACTCTCCATAGGTTGAATCATTATTGTGTTATGTCAGTTGCCAATGGAGGGAAGTAAAACTGACATTTATCTATATGGCAATGCTGCAGATTAGCACATCAATAATATAGAGATTTGCTGTAAAAGAAACTTAGAACTTGCGACGAACCTCCTAGTAGGTTTTCATAGGGAATCTTTGAGCTTCTGGTCATATTCAAAATGCATCAAATGATGATTTTCACCGATAGCCCTTACACCCACCGGCAGCCAATTCTGAGACAGGCTGTCAGTTAGTGATGTAGTTCTCTTTACAGGGAAACAGAAGGTTGATGCAGACCAAAGGATTCATTTCATTCAAATGTAAGCCAACAAATGTGCAGATCGAATGCAGGTACCAACAGATTTTGCATGCATTCCAGACTTTCATGCTCAGCTCTGAATGTCTGTTCATGTCTGATGTTTTTGGACGACTGTTCATATCCATTCTGGGATATGAAAGTGATGCCAAAAGACACACATGCATGGACTAACAATGACAAAGGATGTTACGCTCATTTGTGTACCTACACTGTCTGTGGAGTCTCTTCAAGGACCAATCAAGTCAGCCTTTTCCTTTTCTTTCCATTCTTGTGTCACGTTGTCCTCTGTGATGACACTACACTTCAAACAAGCTGCCGGTGGCAACTCAATTAGGGGAACTGTCTTAGGTGGATAATGAAAAATTTGCTTATTGTCATGACTACACTGATAACTTCTGATATGAGTGTTCAAATACAAGTTGCATATAGTTTGCATGTCTTGGGATCATTTTGTTCTGCATATCCAATGTTGTAGAAATCATAAATGAAAATATTAAACTCCATATAGGTGTTTGCTGATCACACTGATTTGAAAAAAAAAAACAGATCTGTGTGACATGTGAGAGGGGAATCTAAACTCAGACCGTCTCTGATGAATTGTGGACTCAAACAGGCAGCAAAGCCAGGGCGCAAACATGTGCTTACACAGTACAACTAACAAAGGTATGAACATTTCATCAGGAACAAAATGCTCAAATGCTCTTGAGCCCGAGGGGAGAATGTTGTTTTCTCTTTCTGACAGGTATGAGGAAAACTGTAAAAGCAATTTATCACATAAAAGACAAAGTCAAATCTAAACAGCCAAATGATAGCTGAGCTGAAACGTGATCTAGTACCGCTCTACAAAACACGTGTGTGTGTGCAAATGCTTTGTGATAACAAAAATACCAGAGGCATTCTTGCCGTGACCTTTAACCTTCCATTGAAATTCCTTCCTTGTTTTTGAGTGGGCCTGCAGCAGAGCTGGGTCACACTGTGTTTTAATCAAACAGCAATTCTTACTGTTTGTGTCCTGCTCAGATCTGCAGATGAGCGGGGTTTGCCCTGCAGAGCGGATCACAGAAAAATATTCCGCAGTGAATTTAGATGACTCCTCTGTGACTGACACTCTGACTAACAGTATCTGAACTGCTCAGATATGGGAAACGCCGCCCCATCGGCACTCCAGGCCGGTCAGAACAAACACTAGGAAATATTTCCAGACACTATTTGGTCCAGATCTGACGTGTTGTGGCGGCGGTGGCGCTGATGTTTGTGTCTCCTCTCCGGCTTCCTGCCCTGTGGGTTATCAGCCTGGGAGAACTGGCTTCCTCCATGCTGCCTCTCTCTCTCTCTCTGTCAAGCCAGCCTCCCCTGGCATGAAGGCTTTATTTGCAAAAACTGCTCAGTGGTCGTACGTGTCTGAATCCTTTCCTCTGTGCAGCGCTCATGTGCTAGCATCCATCCAACTGCTGGCATGAACGGCTGTCAGCTATTTGGAGGCTTCTACTAAAATGATAATGTGATTATGGTGAATGCAATGGAATTATCTTGTGCTTTTTAAGTATTGAGAAATGACTACTAAGTACATTGTTTTCCCCAAAATAGATTTATAATTGTTTTCTATCCAGTTAGGACTGTCTGTGTTCTTTCTTTCTTTCTTTCTTTTTTCTTTCCTTCTTTCTTTCTCTCTCTCTCTCTCTCTCTCTCTCTCTCTCTTCCTGCTCAGGTCTCAGGAGGTACAGAGGCCACTGTTCAACCATCCTGTGTCTCAGTTTTTAACATGGTCACAACAACGTGTGTGTGTGTGTGTGTGTGTGTGTGTGTGTGTGTCATATACGGTGATGACAAAGGGAGAGTGGCACTTTTGCAGTTTCAGAGAACAAGCCTTCGTCATTTCCTTCCCGTTTCCTTTGTTTTATTCTCTTGCCCACCGCTGCAGACCACTTTTTCCTCCACCTGCATGCATACACACTCACACACACACACACACACACACACACACACACACACACACACACACACAGTGAAGAAGCAACTGGTTAGGATCATCAAAACCATTTCATTATTATTCAGGTGAACAGATAAACAAGTACACACATGCAACTCATACTGTGTGTGTGTGTGTGTGTGTGTGTGTGTACCTATGTGCGTGCTCCCGGGTCTGGTAGACTTTGTGCATGCCTCTGTCAATGCAGCTGATGCATGCGTGGGTTTGTGTGTCATAAATGATTTCTCAGGCGGGGTCATGGGGCTCACATCAGTCATTCAAATCACCGCAGGCTGTTAATAGAGCAGCAATGCAGACTTTCAGGTAGAGCGGATTATTAAAATAGGAGTCAGCAAGTCTGAACAGAGGTTTCTCAGTAACATTATCACAATCATATGCAAGAGGGTGTTTTTTTTTTTGTGTGTGAATACAGGCATGATGGCAGTGCAGGGCCGGCTGGCTGCAAGGTGCAGGCGAGCCATGCAGTCGTCAATGATGCACCATAAAAACACCGTCCTTCCTGGTATCAGTTATCAATGCCCTATGAGGCAAGCTTTCATTAAATTTGCATACACCTATTATAAACTAGAGAAAACGAGAAAGATGACGTACTAGTTCCCTGGTTGCTACAAGAGTTAATGTAGCAAACAATTAAAGCATTATGAGAAGTGTCAGCAAGGCTGGGACCCGATCCAGCCAATCAGATTGCTTGGCTGCAGCTTCTAAAGTGACAAAGCGGACGGCGCCTGACAGACGTGGGAGAGCAGAAGAATTACAGTGCAGCGGACTGGATACAGAGGCTAAGCACCGCGCTCTGTAATCTGTTAGCTTACCAAAATGAAATTGACAGATACCATTGTTTGCTCTAATAAGAGATCTGTGCTAACTCAATATGCGTTAGGAATGCTCCCAGTCAGGATTCTTGTGATTAAATGGGATTGCCTTCTGTGTGTGTGTGTGTGTGTGTGTGTGTGTGTGAAGATCAACAGGTGAAAGTAACAGGGTTTTGTGTGACCATGTGTGGTGGGGTGCAAAATGATCAAACAGAACCATCCGTTTTATGAAAACATGAGAATCTGTTGTTTTTGACCGTTAGTTAGACTTTCACGACATGTCAAGCTGAGTAAATGATACAAAATATGTAGTTTTTTGGGTGAACTATTCCTTTAAGTCGCAGGCGGCATGAGTCATACCAAGAAGGGTATCATGCAAAATCTTGGGTTTGAATTTGAGTCATTAATGAAGGCTCTGTCCCATTTAAGTGAAGAAAAGTTTTTCCACTCAGCCAGCATGAACAATAGCAGGACCCTGGCTCTGCTATATGCTGCATTCGACTGTGGAAAAAAACAATCTCCTACTCAGAAATGTCCGATAGAACGGCCAATCAAACTGAAATTCCCAGATGGAAACTTGGATGAGTCAATGCAGCCCAAGTTTGCCACATGACATCAGGGAATAGTGTACCAAATTCTTTTTGCATCAAATTATACTTCAGAAAACATTTTGTTAGACACATAATTTATGTGTTCTGAAACTGTACAGTAACAGCCTTGCAGTGGGATTTTTTTATAATTAACGTTACAAGATTGTGATAATGTCATCAGGCAAAAGGCATTGAGTTTTAGTGAGAGGGTATCCAAGTCAAACTCTTTGCTGAGTGCAATGATGCCTCAATGCGAGAGCGGTTCATGAGTTATGAAAGGGGGCGTGGCTAAAGTGTAGAGGCGAGGCAAGCATCACCAATGAAGGTTCTGTGTGTGCATGTGTATGTATTTCTATCTTTGCGCGTGTGTGTGTGTCTTTCTACAAGGTTTGGCCATGTTACATGAATCCATTTAGAAGTTATGTGCTTTTTTGTTATAGGCCACTCCCACTGCCATGCCCCCTTTTTTGTCAGTCGGCATGAACAATTAATCATCTGTCCTCTGGCTCATGACCAACCTCGCCACAAAGTCTTGTGCAAGTCATTTGGGATTAGGGTTAGCGCCTTTTTGCAAAAGGGCACTCCCATTGCCACGCCCCCTTTTAGCCAAATGGCATGAAAAATCCAAGGCTGCAAACTGTGGCTGCAACAGGGTGGGGGGAATTTTTGTGGACCAAGCGACCGACCGACAGAGCGAGCTACAAAAATCACATCCGGTGTGTAAAATACATACATATGGGATGTTGTTTGGGTAATCTCCCAAACACCTGCTGTCACACAGACAGAGAAGGAGAATGGAGGTTAACAAGAAAATGAAATCCTCCAATGAGGTGAGGCCAGGCTGGCTGGAGGGTCAGAGGTGGATTCCTGTGAGTCTCGTTCCCATCTGTCACCAGCAGGGTCACATGCCACCGCCCGCCCGTCTAACCCGTCCACCTCGACACGCCAGAAGGAACTGGAATGCAATGTTTCTCGTATCGAGCCTCGGCATTCCTCCCATAGCTGGGGAGAAAGGAGAGCGGAGATGAAAGGAGATGAGAAAATGAGACAGGTTGAGAGAGAGGGAGACGGGAGGATGAGGGCGGGATCGGGGATACGGAGGGGTTGGGAACAAGTTGGACAGAGAGAGATAAACAATGAGTCAGAAGTTGTCCTCTGTGTTTCAGCCCCTGTTAGTGTTATTTTCCACTTCTGTTGTTTCGGTAAATGCCAGGACATCCACTTGTTAACAGACATTAAAGAAATCGATACAGAGTGGGGTGTTGAGCTAAGTGAACTGTGAAACTGTGACAGACTGAATTTATGCCACTGCCTGCCCTCACTGCGCTGCTGTTGAAATTTTTAAAATATGACCTTTTGATTTATCTGATATATATTGCCGGGCTTTATTTTAACCATGATTCACTGCACCGTTGTTGAAATTTTTAAAATATCGGCTCTTGATTTATCTGATATATATTACCAGGCTTTATTTTAACCATAATTTAAAGGTTGTAATACCACATATCCACATTTAAAGCCTTTCCTACGTAACTTAAGATTCTTTCCTGCCTGTGTTTCACAAAAAAATAATTTTATATTGTTTTTCCAAATAGTGTTCCATATTCCAGACAATCTCTTTTTCCAGCTGTAGATGTTTGACAGGTGACAGGTGGAATTTTATTTTATTTTTTTTTCCCCATGAAGATAAGGGAACTATGTTATGTGCTCTTTGTGGAGGTTTGACTTGTAAACCTCGACTCAACTCTAACCCCGACTCACACACACTAACTGGGTCACACTGCTGTAGTGTGTGAATGTGTGCAGGTGTGCATGGGTGTGTGTGTGTGTGTGCATGTGTTTGTATGCGCAGATAGTGAATGACCTACTGTAAGGTAGCACACAAAACTTTCCCGACACCCATACATTCAAAACCGAAAATCAGAACAGTTTACCACAAATCTTGCCCCTTGTTCTTGTGTCAGCTAAACTTTTCGACTAACAGGCAGTTGTTTTTTTGTTTGTTTGTTTGTTTGTTATCTCTGTGACACTCGCTGTCAGTATGGCACACCGCTATGATGGTGATGGTGATTGCTGTGATGTGGCTGCAGGGAGGCGTAGTGAGCTGTCAAGCAAGTGATCTGAAGCGTCCTTGAACAAAACACTGATTCCCCCGAATCTGCACTCTGACCTCTGACCTCCCTGTGAATTTCCCTGGTAAATGTGCACCTCTGTGTCTTGATGGGCAGAATGGACTGCAGTAATACAGCGTTATACATTATGGACATATAGGCTAAATGCTGGATGAGAGGCTTTATTTCAAACTAATTACTGGAATGGATTTGTATAATCGCCTTCCTATATAATCTGTATGATGCACTGCTAAGCGGATTCAGTGGTTTTCTACTGAGGCACAGCTGATGATAAAATGTGTCTGATAATTATGAATAATGAGCAAAATGGGCAAATGTGCACTGGGATGTGAATTTAAAATGGACACATTTGAGGAGAAGCAGAAACCACGCACAACAAGCTACGCTACAAAAATGGGCAAATTGTGGGAAATAGCTTGAGAGTTTTTCTCATTTGCAAAGAAGCTGCCTGCTTTGCATTTTAAGGAAACACTATGTGGCCGCTTAGGACTGTCTTATTATTGTAGGAAGCATAGGACAAAATTTTAGTTTTAATTGAATAAAATAAAGTAAGATAAAACAAAACAAGACAACTACAAATACATATAAACAATAAAACAACAA
This sequence comes from Neoniphon sammara, assembly GCA_900302535.1. Lineage (NCBI taxonomy): Eukaryota > Metazoa > Chordata > Actinopteri > Holocentriformes > Holocentridae > Neoniphon > Neoniphon sammara. Next base: position 3,286 of record OMKZ01018247.1, on the reverse strand, counting down.
AGTATACAGCAAAATAAATTAAAATGATGCAAAAAAATAAAAAATAAAAAAATAAAAATATGAAATAAAATAAAATAAATACTAAATTAGAAACAACTAATTCTGAATAAAATTTCTGTGCTTGCTTCAGGTTGAAAGAGTAAACAGTCAAAGTATTTGAGGCAGGATTTGAAGTAATTCAGTTAATTGAAGCAGTAGTTACAGCAGTTAAAGTTCTTGAAGTAGTAGCAGTAGGAGTTGTAGTAACGCTTGTAGTAATATCAGTGATAGTATTGATCACAGCAGTAGTACACAGCACTATAGTGGCAACAGTAGAAGTCATAGTCTTTCTAGTAGTAGCAGCAGTAGTTGCATTGTGCGATGCAAATGAAATCTTGCCAGAAAAGGTGTGCACAGAGTCTAACCGAGCAGTTCGATCTGTATCACAGAGACACTGTGAGCCGTCACCATAATTAAAACCAGGCAAATTTGGCTCTGCATGTAAATCATGGCACTGCTGCTCACTTGTTTACCAGAGGAGCAACAAGGAAGCTGCTGCAGTTAAACAGTGAAACAAAACAGACATTAGAGACTGGTGGAGACTTGTGGACGAACAAATTAAGTCTTGAATCATTTATGTCATTATGATCATCACAGTTATTATCACAAGTTAATTATTTCGTTATCATGAGATAACAAAGCCTATCTAGCTAAAAAATGTTATTTCAAAAAGATAAAATAATTAATTCTGATCTAACAGCATTAAAAAATAATTATAACGACATCTGTTCTCGGCTTCCATATATTTCAAACTCAGAGTCAAGTTCTTGTTCTCCAGTATGCCAAAAATTTCTCCACCTCCATCAAGAGGTGGAGGTGCGGCTTGATTAGGCGAGATTAGGCACCTTTCGGCACAAGCTATTACAACATCTCCTTGACATCCCACCTCCTGAAACAGAACCTAATAACACACACACATACATGGCTTTGCTATCCAGGGGCTGGCCTTAATCCGTATTTTTTAAAGGGAAAAAGACTCAGTGAGATTTCTTGCCAAATTCCTCACATTCCGTTACCCCTCCTGTTCTCCCTGTTTGTCTCTCCACCAACTTCAAGCAGAGATGAATGAGATGGGCAGAACGAGATGTTGACCCGAGACAGGAAAGAGAGGGAGGAGAACCGAGCAGAGCGGAGTAGTTGAAAGTAGGTCAGAAAAGCCGGTGTGTGCCAAGCGTTGCATATGCATTAACACAAACAACAGCAGCAACCTGGCGAAATGAGATTCAGCTTGGCTAAGACTGCGCCTTCCCTTGGGAACGGTTGTTGTCGCCGCTTTGGCAGGTTTGGTGGCGCTTATAAAACATCATTACCTACGAGTGGTGGTTGTGAAATAAGCAGTGGCAGAGAGAGACGGAGAGAAAGCGAGAGAGAGAGAGAGAGAGTGTACAAGTGTGAATATGCGTGTGTAGTTTTTGTGTGCATGTTTGCCTGTGTGTATGCATATGCTTTCCGGTACTTCTCCATTATAAATGCCTGTGTGTATGTGTGTGTGTGACTCTGAGTCTGTGGGCATGCTCTCAATATAATTTATAATGTAATTAAATACTGATATGTTACCTGTCATGTTGTCTCTACTGCTGATATGATGAATGTTCCTCCCTGAATACATTTTCTTCTTTTTTATTTACACCAGTGGCTGGATTCAGTAGCTGCTAATTCAGAAGCTTTTCCACTTTGACAAAAATCAAATTCTGGAGGGAATTCTCTGGAACTTCCTGTCATTTTTGTGCATGACAATGGTCGAATTTATTTGAAAATACTGAATATTGGCAGACCAAAAATATCAGAATCAGTACTGGTCCTACAGCTGCACACTTTTCTTTCTAAAAGTGTGCACAGCTGTGGTGGTGTGTATGAAAGAAAAAGAGACAAGCGAGCACACACACATGTACAACCCCCCCTCCCCTGCAAACACACACACACACACACACACACACATCCATGCATATACAAAGCGAGAAAGAAAGAATGCGTGAGAGAATGTGTGTGTTTGTTTTGCATGCTTTTGCGCTCCATGTGTCTTCATTGTTGTGCAGAGGCTCGCTGGAACGGCAGACACTGTCTTATCTTGCATGGCAGCTGAATAGGAAACATGGGCTTACAGGTTTTACAATGCTGAAGATGGAGTGCAGCGCTGAAAAGAAAAAAAAAAAAACACTAAGCAGATTCTGCCCTAAACTCAACCTAGGGGGTAAAAATAGACCAACGGGGCGGGTGCTGCAAGAGGGGAAGCTTGGGTTTGTGTGGGTGTAAGGGTGATTCCCCTTCCTGTCGTCTACATGTCTCTACATACTTTCACTCTGTCAATAATCATGTTTACATGCACAGAAAAATACGATTAAAGCTGTATTACGCAAGTTTTTCAGTTTTTCAGAATTTCTCATTTCAAAGCTGAGAGATACAGTAGAGAGGGCGGTGTATCGTGACAAAGTCCTGGAGTTTATCTGAACCCAGGACGTTGCAGTTGTATAGTTATGCGCCACAAGGACAGTTTATCGTTGAGCCTGAAGGCGTGACCTGTGTAAGTATGATTTTGCGCTTAGATGGTGTAAGCAGAGAAAGTGGAGTGCTCTGAGATTACTGGCATTAAAGTGGCCCTATGATCGTAATTTAAAAATTCCTCTAATTGCATAAGTATAATATCAAAGATGTTTTATGAAGATATTAAGATTTTATTTTCCGAGTAGTTAAAAGTGAAGTTATTGCATTTTTTAAACATCCAGCCAGGCAGTTTCAAATTAACTTATCATATATTCCAGTTTCCCAGCAGGACGAGCACATGAACGCCACACCAAGTTGTGTGGCGTTCATGTGTCCAGTCGACCAGTTTGTAGTGTTTGAACTGGAGAGGTTTACCTAGCTGCTGCTGTCGGCCTGAAAGGACTTTTAACTGAACCGCATCATTTATTTGCATCATAAAGACCTTAATTCATATCCTTAGCCACAGTATATATGAAGACAAATTCATGAAAAACGACCAGTCAGACCATGTGAACGCCTGAATCACATTTTTTAAGATCAGTTTGTGCACCGTGCTCAGTCAGTGATGAACTATAGTTCATGTTATGGCTGTTTGTGTGTGTGTGTGTGTGTGTGTGTGTGTGTGTGTGTGCATGCGCTCAATCCTCTCAGTCTTCACTCCAAGTAATAGAGACATATGAGCACTGCTTCCTCCTGGGTTGGAGCTGACAGATTCACAATGCTGTGATTTATCTACTGGAATGGGTGTGTGTGTGCTGCTGCTGTA
>OMKZ01018246.1:8407-22488 GCA_900302535.1 Neoniphon sammara | reverse complement strand
GTGTACGGCAGCATTATCCTTCACCGCCGCTGGTACAAGAATCAGCAGATCATCCCTCTAGGTGAGCAGCTCATTTTTGTATTTGGTACCTGGTAGTTATGTGGCTAACCTTGAAACTTAATGCAATCAGACAGAAAATTTACTCTGTCCTTCATCAAATTAAACCTCACTTCTAAAGGAATGTGTAAATCTGATTTGCTGCTGGCGGCAGATGACCGCAAATAGTTGAGCCATGGCCAGCTTTTCTTGGTGGTTTCTTCACACACATCAGTCGAGTTTCTCTCCCTTTGTTCTACTGAATTAAGATACCATTTTCTCTCCCCATCATTCCAGAGGACATTGAGCTAGAGGATTTGGAAGACGGCATGAGAATGAAAAACCAGTGGTTAGTCCGAACACCACGCAAGTCCTTCTATGTCGCTGCAGCCTCCCCCGAGGAGAAGAAAGAGTGGATTAAGCACATCGAGGAGTACCGCTCCCAATTGCTGCAGAGCAGCGGCCGCCAACCCGGCTCCACCTTCGCCGTTACCTGGATCCCGGACCAGGCCTCCGCCATCTGCATGCGCTGCTCTGACAAGTTCACCGTGACCCAACGGCGACACCACTGCCGCAACTGCGGCTTCGTGGTCTGCGCTTCGTGCTCCAAGAAACGAGTGATGCTGCAACACATCCACCTCACAAAGCCGCAAAGGGTCTGCAAGTTGTGCCACGCAGATCTTACAGAGAAGACAGAAACTCGACGGAGGGGAGACAGCGATGGGAAGAGCGGGTCAGATGAAGACGACATGCTGGCTCTGGAGGATGAGCTGTCCAGCGATGAAGAGGAGGCGGAGGAGGCGATGGAGGCTCATGCTCCCAATAGGTGGCTGGACTCCGAGATGAATTCCTGGTCACCCTACGTCTTCCTGAAACCAGAGCACAGGAAGCCCCTTAAAACATGAACATGCAGAGTGCTGCGATCACTTCCAATGCTAATGGCCGGCCCACTGAGGTCTTGGCATCGTAACTGCTTCTCAGAGTGTCCTAACAAAATACAGGGCAGGACTTTGGGGATTTCTTTAGCATGTATCTAGTGTACCAGAAAACACTGACATGAAGCTGATGCAGCTATACAGAAACATGTAGAAATCCATTGTGACCCAGCTCAGGACCATGTGGTGGAGAGAAGAAGAAAACCCCAAAACAATGGAATGCGTGTGTTCAATAAATCCACTTCCTACTCACTACTGTGCAGAAGTTTTCCAATTGTGCATAGTTTATTGGAACGGTAACAGTTAGCGAGCACTTTTATTTTCTCAGAATGTGTTTCCTAAATGTTTCCAGAAGATCTGGAGTCTTTATTTAAGCCTTAGTCTGGAACAAAAACATTTTTACTTCATATTTTGTTTGATAATACATCATGTATCGTGAATTATATGTTATTGTATATGTCATATACATTTACTTTGAAGCACAATACTGTATATATTTTACATATCAGTACTTGTTATAATTTATGTGTCTATGTATCTATTATCTGTGAACAATAAAGTATTTTTAAGTTATTTTTGTCGTTTGCTATTTTTGAGTGTCATTCTATTTTGAAGACTTTATTCAGCACAAGCTTGAAAGATATTTATCTCTGCTAGAAGATCATGTGTTGGTCGCGTGTGTCTGTGTGTCAGTGTGTTTGTTTTGTCAAGCTGCAGAGGTCTACTGAGGATAAAAGTCAACATTCACTGATCTGTAAACACAAAAATAAGCCTTGGTATTTAGTTAACGTGACAATGACAACTCTCTGCCCGTTGGTGTGCGTGGGGGAGGGAGAAGTTGTCGGGAAGGCAGGAGGGTGTGGCAGATGTAGATACTGTTTATTTTGGCGCTTTATTCACTGAAGATATGACAAGTGAACCATTCTGTGAAAAAAATATATTCTTGCTAAACCTGTTCTTGCATGTGCGATCCTCAAGGCTTGGCAATGCCCTCAAATTCCAGGCTATATTCTTATGCGCCTGAGGCCCAAAACACAAGCTGAACACCACACACCCTGTAGGCTAAATACCAGTTCCTTCAATAGTCATGCTTTTGTTTCACACATGAAGTAAACACCATTGCATATTGTAGGGAATTTTCAGAAAATAATGTCAAAATGACCCTTCATCACAAGTAGTAGGAGCAGTGACAATGGCAAATCCACTCGTGTTTACCAGAAGTGAGACAATGCCTCGACTATGGTGTGAAACCTGTTTAACATCCACCTGCGTTTTCGTTATCTCACATCTGCTGGCACTCACTCTGGTATCAGTTTTTTTCCACTGAGCTTTACCCACACACGGCTACACGGAACAAGGAAAAGTTTCGCCTCTCGGCCCGTTTTGAAAGACGACACCAGTGAGCAGGTGTGCAGAGTGCATTGAACTCATTGATTTCAGTAGATTGCATGATGAGACTATTGTGAGTGGGTGAGAGTGATAATGCACCTTCTTGGCAGCCTTCTTCTGACACAGATTTCCAAAATACAGTGTCATTCTCTGCGGGAAGTCTGCATTAAAAATAACTTTGTGTGACATTTCAGTTATTTGCCACCATAGTTAGAGAGGAATTATATAAATAAGATGTATTTTTTTTACTGATTATACTGGCGTTTATTTTGTCATTAAACCTTTTTTTCATGTGGGCAAAATATATCAAAAATAAAGAGTATCTACCATTGCTAATTGGCTGGCTACTTTGTCAAATAGAGAAAGACAAATGTGATGGAGAGAGATGTATTTACTCTTGTAGCTTGGTGTGCATTTTCAGTATAGTTTTCAGTTGTAAGGATTGGTTGAAATGAACCGTAGAACAACCTATTGTCATGAGAACTACATCCATTCAACACTTTCCTCGAATCTCACACTTTTTTGTGTTCATATTTTGTGCGCACTATTAGAATGGATAAAGGGGGTCAAATTAAACTGCTATTAGTGTTTTGGAGCAAAATTTTATCAAAAACATTTTATTTTATTCCATGTATTACTCAAAAATCTTGTTTGTGACCCTTAGTAATGTGAGTGTCATATTTCATGTGCATAGCTTTTGAAAAAAAAATCTTTTTGGTATTGTCACTTCAAGTCTTTGTAAAAATGACCCTTTATGTCACAGTGGCAGTGCATCAGAGATATTAGGATATTCTACCTCTGGTGCACAATCCATTAATGTGTTCCTCAATACTATCTAAAAGTAGGCATTACTTTTGGTATTGTATAGGTATAGGGGGATCGTATAGCTACAGTGGACTTAATACTTTAAGTAAAGAGCAATGTTCAAAATTTGCTACTTAGCTGCTAATACACGAAAAAAAGAGGTGTTAGTTTCCAATACTGTAATCAACATGGTTACAGAAAAAAGCAAACTGATGACGATGACCTGAGAGATAGGATGAATGAATGAATGAACGAGCGAACGAATTACCAAACATTCATCAGTAAATTTGTTGCATATTAACAACAATGCAATCTTTCTACCATATGTATTAATGTTGAGTAAAAAAAATAAAAGTGATTGAAACATTAGAACATTTGTGTAGAATCGATTCTTCATTTAACTCATTAAGCTGAAGATAAAGATGAGGACAGGACATGTGGTCTGTATTATGAGGAAAAATACCGATTTCAGGTTCATTTTGACCCCCTTTACACATTCAGGTTTTCTTGGTCAGGCATTCAAATGTCATCAAATAGCTGAACATCACATCACTACTGTGTACTATTAAAAATACCACATGTCCATGCTAGTTTTCAAAAATGGGACATAAAAAAACAAACAAAACAGGAACCCAAATTGAGAAGGTGCAGCAGGCTGCAGGAGTGCAGGACAGCCGAGCACAGGACCCTGGGAAAGCTGCTGTTCATTTATTTTGAACCACTAAGTCGTCAAAAAAACAGGAAGGAAACTGCAAAAACGGCAAGACTCCAAATAACATCACTTTGACACTGACACTGTGGTTTAGTTTTCTCAGGGCAATGAGCTCAGAAAGTTCCTCTTTATAAGAAAGTTCAGCTTTTCTCAGCACTTGAGGCCTTACGTGCCTCTCTGCCACCTCGGGTCACCTTTGACCCAGCTGACAATTTCCTCAGAGGTGGTAGGTGTCTGAAACCAAAGCAGCGTGTGATATGGTGGAAACTTGTTCTTGAGAATCTCAGAGTTGTCAAGCCAGTGCCCTTCCTGCTATTATGTAAAAAACCTAGAAGTGCCTGTTACGTCTCATCTTTTAGTTCTCAGCTTTTATCATCTTTCATCACTCATTCATCTTTTCTTAACTCTCTCGTCTTGTTTTATTTCCTTGTCTCATTGCTGTGGTGTTGATTAATTTCCCTGAGGTGTTTCCACAATATTATTACTATGATTTACAAAACATGGTTGTGATATTATACGTTGTAAACATGTCGGTGCCACAGACGCTCTCACCCAGAAAGGATTGAGAGTGTTGAGAGTCAAACCAGAGAGACAAAGCTCCTGTTTTTGACCTTCCATTGTCCTCCAAGCACAATATAATTTGTTTGAGAGGATGTGCGAGGGAAATAGGGAGAGAAGCTTGTCAATTTTTTTGCATATCAAGCGTGTATCAAGACATACGGAGGGTGTAAGTGGAGAAAACCAAATCATACGTGCAAAAGAAGTGAAGAGACAAGCTTGCACGAGAACTTAAACAAACTCATTCCTTTAGGTGAGATACTTTCAAATTGTTTGTCAATAATTTTAGACAGGTTGGATCATTTCTGCAATTTGTGCAATTCTATTTGAATTTACCTTTAATCACTTGGTTTAAAAAAAAAAAAAAATTCCCAGTTGTAAAAATGCTAAATTCATTTTAACCAGTTTGTCATTGTTATAGGCAGTGACTTTCTCAATAATCACATAAATAAATAAATATACCTTCCCAAATAAAAGTTCCAGCTTGTTCAAGAGCAAGAAACTTTTGCTAATGTATTGTTGCTGTTTTAAAAACCTTACAACTTCAGACTGGCCAGTTTTCATTTACTCTCTGGACTTAAAACTTAACTTAACTTAACTTAACAGGATCCTAACAGGTTCCATTTCTAAAGTGCATAAGCATTAATTTGACAAAATAAGGATTTGCTGGATTCCTGATAAATTAAGTTTTGGTGCTATAGTAAGTTTTAATTTTGTTTATATTTTGTAATCTGGCAGTAGTCATATCTTAAATTATATGCATTATTTACCTGTGTGTGAATAAGAATCTATAGATATCTCAGATTTTTTATTCTTCCACAGGTATGAAGAGGAGAACTATTCTTATAACACTGCTTTCAGGTCAGTGGCTGTGTGTGTGTGTGTGTGTGTGTGTGTGTGTGTGTGTCCTTGACATGAAACTGGCTACATAAATGCAGCTATCCTAAAAAACTGTCTTAACTGACCACAGTATCAATGCTACAATTAAAGGTGCACTAAGCAAAATTACCAAAGGTCGACTAACTCAACTGACATAAAAGCATCTCATTTATCATTTATTTATTGTTTATCAAATCACATGCTTATTCCATGTTTTTTGTCTATTGAGTCTAAAAGCTCCTCACTTAAATGACCCCTGGTAATTTGGTGTAGTGTACCTTTAAAGGTCAAACTGTTTATCTGAAATGTTCTATCAGACATCACAGGTTCTTGGAGGGATGATGCATTTTGGCGTTTTTGTTCTGGTGTTTAAAAGCCGATCGGCTTGATTCCAATTAAAGGTTTAAATTTCAAACTCTGAAACACCATAATTCCTGCGTGATCCATATGATGATGCACTTTGTCACTGACTGGCCGAAGGGGCACCTGCATCATTCTTAGGGGACATGTTGACTGTGTAATGCAATGCTTCTTGGTAATGTTAGATGGTTGCTTGTTGGGTAAATGCAGAGCCAAGACAAAAAGACAAGGTTAAGTAGTAGAAATGGGACAAATCAGTATATTGCAACAGACAAATGACAATACGTATCATAAAACGTAAAAATGAATTGTTAAATTTTCCGTTTGTAATGACAAAATTTGTAAATTATTTACATTCTAGTAAGCCAATACCCTTACTGGAAATATTTGTGACCCTAACCCTAATGCTGCACAGCCATAATTAGTTATCATTCAACTTATTCAACTTATTGATTACATATTGTATTGTAGTTGTATCAAATTTTGAATCCCATATTGCATATTAAATTGTATTGTAAGATAAACACTTCATTCCATCAACTCTGGTGGGAAGAAAATTGATGCATCCTTTTCCAACCCATCTGCTATTTTCCACCACAGCGCTGGGTGCCGTCTACCACTTGTGCCTTGGTCACAAGTACTACTTCATCCGTACACCAATGAACTGGACAAATGCCCAGAGGTACTGCAGACAGAATTACACCGACCTGGCCACTGTGGACAACCAGGAAGACATGAGCACACTAGCTAGCGTGGTCGAGGATTATAATGGAGAAACCTGGATAGGCCTGTATGATGACACGAAGAGCTGGAAGTGGTCTCTCTCAGATAAGAGTTACTATAAGGAAGGGGAGGAAGAGTTTAGGAACTGGTCACCTGGAGAGCCTAATAATGCTCATTCTGGCCAGAGCTGTGTCGCTATGATTACTGATGGGTTTTGGGCTGATGTTGAATGTGCATCAAAGCAGCACTTCCTGTGCTACAAAAACAGCAGCATCAACGGTAAGTGTCTCATATATAGAGATGGAATCGAAACTGTTCACGATACTTGGGTGCCGATTTGATATGTATTGCAATTCTGTAATCATTGCTATTAGATATTAGGATATTGTATGATTTTGGATTGTTGTTTTGTTTGTTTGTTTTTTTAAGCACAGCTGAATCATATCCCAAAGACAATTATCATGAGCATTTAAGTCATATTTACTTTGAGCTTTTAACATTTTTTGCAAGCCTAAAAAGAGAAACTGACCAGCGAAACAAAAAACGTGTGGTATTTTTTTCCTGAGTAATCTGAACCTAACGTGGGCAGTATGAGCTCACCTGTTGGATGTATTGCCACAATATTCCCCTGGCATAGTTTGCATTCAGAGGCACTGTCTAACTTATGTTTACGTTATAGATTATCAAAGCCAAAGTTCTTTCAGAGTTTAGATTTAAAATGTGGAGGCGCAGCATGAATCTCTATTTCTTGCAGTCTTTAATATCTGTGATGATAAGCTTGATTCCCGCAGTGCTGCGCCAAAAACCTGTAAGTAAATGTTGTTTGACACGGCCATCTGTATCATTCTAAGTGGCAAAGTTTTTTCCACCTTGAATGAAAAAATAAAAAATAATGACAAATTATTGATTCAGGGTCATCGTTGCAATATCGTTCCTATCCCTGCTCAAATGTGAGTAAAGTTTACGTTTGGTCTCATTAATTTGTTTCTCAAAATGCATGCAATGTTCCAGGCATGCCGCGCGGGGTTTCTGTCCAATATGTTCAGCCAGCAGAGAGAAGGACCTGGTCTGGTGCTCAGAGGATCTGCAGGGAGAAGTACACCGACCTGGTCAGTGTGAGAAACCAGGCTGAGAACCAGGAGATACTGCAGTTTAAACCACACAATGAGAATCTCTGGATTGGCCTGCACAGAGCACCGTGGAGCCTCTGGTCTGATGGAAGTAACTCAGCATTTAGGTACTGGCATGCAGGCAATCCCGACAATCGCTTAAGCCCTGAAAATTGTGTTGTGATGTCAGCCAGTGATGAGGCCCATTGGAAGGATAGGAACTGTGGGGCACAAAGGCCTTCTGCATGCTACAACGGTGCGTTGATTTCATCAAAGTGGTTCAAATTGTGGTATCTCATTTTTGCAAATCTCAAACATTTTGCATTTCTTTGTTAGTGCTCATGTCTGATGTCATGTCTTTATGGGCCAAGAAGAAGTGAAGCGGCATGTGCTCAAGATTAAGCTGATGGTAAATGACTCCTCTGTGGGTCCAAATGTTTCTGCTGAGGCAATTTTGCAAAAGGTTGGTCTCCCACAAACTGCTTTCTGCATTTGAGCATTACTGACCAAATAACAGAATATTTCAAATTTAGAATCCAAGCAGCTCATTTGCAGTAATTATATACTTTGTTAGTAGAAATAATTCAATGAGTGGGTGGTTTATTTGTACAGTAGTTTGCAGCTTAAGTTTGTTTTTTGTGCTCAGATGGAGAAGAAGCTGACAGAGGGAGGGCTGAGTGAAGACATCGAACTGAGCTGGAGAACGATGCATGATGGGACAATTTTCCTCAAACAAGAAGAGAGCATGAAGAATGATGTTTGACAAGGAAGGAATATTCTGTCTTGATTATTAGGTTATTATTAGATTATTTTGGTGGATCCTATATAAGTTATATGTCTTATTATTATGCAAAGAGGCATAGAAAGGTTTAATGAAGAAGCATCAACATATTTATCAGTTCATTTATTCATATATTTATCCATGCATTTTACATAAGTTTTGAAGTGTTTTGACTAAGGTTATGAAATAGTGGGAAAGATGTTTGATTCAGCAAAACTCAATTCTCAGTAAGAGATGTTGGATGCTTCAGTTTTATATCTCCAACAAAGTTTAAAATAAGGGGGAAATTATACAACTATTCAGTATGAAGAATACAATTTTTGGGATAAGGATCATTCACCTCAGTTTGTAAAGTGCTTTTGTCCCAATGCTTATGCTCACCTGAATTTCAGGTGATGCCTGAATTTAGCTTGAGTCTTTTGGTTGATGATGCAAGTCATTTAGGATTTGGGTCTGCCCTAGCACTCACACTTGTTTTCAGTTTTGTACAATACATAGTCTCAGCCGAGTGACAATGCAGCAGCACTTTAGTGTGATAAATACATCCAGACTTTTTACCACTGCTGGGTTAAAGCACCCTCTGTTTTGTCATGTTTTCATTTGTTGACAGGAACTCAAAGTTTGCACAGCCCTGTAGAGTAAGTTTCACCTCCTATTTTATTTAGAAATGCACAGCTGTGAGTCGAAACTTAAGAATGATTTCCTCATTTTCAGGTTTTAGAGATATACAACATATGCAACATATGAAACAACATGCACTCTAGACTCGCTTAGTTTTATTTTTTATTTTTTGAGAAAACTCACTTATATTTACATTATAAATGGAGCCACTTCTGACATAATAAAAAAAAGATGATTGATACCACACAGATTATATGAATATACACACATACACAACTATATGAGTTCAAGAAAAAAGAAGTTGTGGTGCACTCCAAAAGGCTTTAAAGCAGCTGAGTTAATGCCTGAAAATGTGAATGTGAAAGCATGAACCAACATAGTGCACAAATCAGTGTGTTGATAAATCCTGTCTGTTCAGTCCACGAACAGTGAGGCCTTGTGTCCACCTGTTGCCAGAGATGTGAAGGTGTGAAAGTGTTAGTCGAAGATCCTGGTTTGGAAAACAGTATTTAGAGGATGAACATTTATGTGTCACGTAGAATTCAATATCAATTCTGGTTTGTTACCATGGAGACGGTTTCTTGAAGAGTCTAAGTATAATTATTATCATTAATTTGTGATGCCAGTAAGAAAATATTAGTGTTGAAGGTGCAATAAATATTATTTTTTTTAACTTCTCATAGCACAAGATGACCATAATATAGAATCTGCAGGAGTTTGATGAGGTTGTTGATCAGTATCAGTGACTAAATGACTCAACCATTACTTCACTTACCATGAATTGCATGGTATGATCTACTGTACCAAGTCCACGTTGCCGTTTTAAAGAATTAAAATGCAACATGTCGTGTCACTAAAAGGTCAGTGCAGCCTCTTGTGTTGTGAAGCTCTCTAAACCAGAAGGAAACTTATCAGAGGTATTAGTTTTTTTTTTGTTGTTGTTGTTTTTGTTAAGTTTTTTTTTTTAACAGCTGCATTTGGACAGTTAAAAAAAAACAGTTGGATACAAAATACAAAAGGCAGTTTGGGTATGCCAGACATGTAGTTTCCAGGAGTCATAAGGTCAAGACCAAGTTTCCTGAGAAGAGGATGAGTCACTGCAGGCTCACAAATGGAAAGTACCTGCAACCACCTGCTTTGGTTCTGGAAGCAAATCAAAGAAAAGGGAATAATGAGACAAACACAAACTTGAAAAACATAGCAGGCACAGCTATGGTGGTATTTCCATACGGAAACTTGTGACTGTAAATTGTAACCTGCATTCGAACAGGAGGAATGCCCACGCAAAGAAATGGCATCGCCCCGTAGTTCCCCTGTGTTTCCAGACAGCAGCGTCAGCTCCCAGGACGGGATGCCATCTGGGTGAGGAGAGCACATTGCAGCTTGGAAGCAAAAATCCTGATCTGAATATTCAGCCCATTATATTCTTCTTGTTTCGTATTTCTTCAGTGTTTGCCTGTCTAAACTCTCCTTATTGCTTTCATTTTGGTTCAGAGCTACAACCTGCAGTGATGTTTTCAGCATGAGGTCCATTTTCTCAGATTTCACAGAAATAAACTGGATATTTATAGTTGGTCATATTTGCATCATGTCACCACAGAAGCACACACTAAAACCTGCTGATGTCTTTACTGTGGTTTATGTGCGCTGGCATAAAGGTCAAGAGCAACAGAATCAATGAAGGGTGATGATCATCCCATTTGCTTAATATGCTAAGTGAACAGTGGGTGTGCTACGGAATTATCACAAAAAAAATGATTATAAAAATAACATGTTTTGTTTCTATAGAGCTTTCCAAGACACTCAGATACTTTACAGTGATGACAAAAATCCAAAATAATAGCAAAACATATAACACTAAAAAAAAAAAATAATAGAGGAAACGGCTTTGCATAAAATTAATGACAACAAAGGAGAAAGAAAGAACAATATAAAAATATTAGAAACAGTTCCTCCTCTCATGAAGTACACTGATGAGGTGAATCCAGGTAAATTATTTGTTTTTGATTTCCCTTATTTAATGTAAACCAATCACGAAAGTGGTGTGTAGATAAAGTGTGTAGATAAAGAGAGGCGGATGATTTTAAGCTTTGAGATGATAGAGATCTGAACTGTGAAAAAGGGACTGTGTCACTGTGACAAGGATGTCCCCCATATTTGTTTAACATTCATTGTGGAAGTCTTTGTACATCAAGTTTCCTTCTTCCAGTTAATTTGAAGGCAGACATGGGTGTGACACACACTGGAAAAAAAAAAGGATTCTCTGCGCAACCGTGTTGCAGTAAACATGGTAGAAATGTCATCATCTTTTGTTATTACATTTCATTCTTCCTCCCATTGTTTCCCTCTCAATCTTTGGGTTATTACAACATTGATTACATCTACATAAGCTTCCCTTTTTTTCTGGTGGTGTTTCACATGTGATGTTCACATCACATGTTATTGTGGACATTTTTTCAGCCCTGGCTGATGAAATGGGGAAACCCAGGAAAGGTGAAGGGATATGTGATATGTCCCTGAATAATCTATAGTCTTTTTTTTTGTTTATGTGGATGAACAGGCTTAAAAAACTTGTATGGCACGTCTGAGATAATCTTGTATATTTGCATTTATTCTTATGTATTTTAGTTTGTTCTGTTTACGTTTTTTGTTTCATTGTGTCTTTTTTTCTTTCCTTTTCTCACATAAAGCAAAGCAATTAAAAATGTCGTCACCTGGCTGAATTCACATGGTGCATCCTCTCCTACTGGACAGGAACTGATGTTACCTGACTTTTGACACAGAAGCAGCCAAATCTCAGAAATGGTGAAACACACACCCGGCTGCCATGTGGGGATTTCCTCCCATCAGCCAGTGTTTTGCCTCTTGTCACTGCCCTGTGAGAGCTGGCTCCTATCAGTGGCTGTTACGATCAGCCTCGTCATTTAATTTCCTTCTAAAACTAATGCAGTTCCTTATTCTGAACAGTCACGTTGTTTTTGCCCTTGTGCACATGCTTAGCTAACTTTGCATTCAGTGTTTAGAAGTTTCAGCAGCAAGTAATCAGAATCGAAGATGCAACAGCTTGACAATTTTAATTTAACTTCCAATTCATAAACACAAGTATGGTCAAAAACCCTGATGCAGACTGTGGTATGATGATACAGTACACATTATCCTAAATAGCTTATTTTCCAGCGACAATATCAACCGTGATAAAAGCAGAAAGATGAGCTTTACAATGACATTTATCTGCAGTAGAAGATAAAAAGAGTCTTGGGGCTCAGGTCACTAAGAACTCACTGTTGTGTGACAGAATCTTCACAGAGAAAGCTGCAGTGATATTATACAGATATTGTTATTTGATTGCCGTTGCTCTTACTGCAGCATTATTTTGTATTTCTTATTACCACTATTTTTCTACTTATATGTCTAGTTATTGTGAAACAGCTGCACTGAGAGAGACAAGTTTCCCCACAGGGAAAAGTAAAGTATATCACATTGTATTATATGTTTTGGTATCATGATAAGAGAGTCATTAAGTCATTGAAGACTGTAAGCCATGTCAGTTGTTGAACTTCATGTAGTCTTGAAAGTGAAACATCCACACATTTTAGGCACTTCTGGCTGAAGAAAACTAAATTATGCACATAAAAAAAGCTTTCAAGTTGCCTTTGTTGCACCATAAACATCCTCTGTGCAGCTGTCAGTCTCACTGTGCATCACAGTTAAGAAGCGGACAAATTGCAGGGCAGATAGTAGTGAAAAAGGCCGATGCATTCATTCCCATCAGTAAGCAAAACTCCCTTCAGTCTCCATAGCGCACCTCTGCCCTCAGCTCCTTGGTGATGTAGCTTAGCAGTGCGGCAGTGACCTGTTGCTGCAGCGTGGCGTTGCCCATCACCAGGGCGACGAGCTGGGCCACGTCAGTCCAGTCCAGGCCACTCAAGATGGCCATGATGTTGGTGTACAGCTTGTGCTGTTGGTCAGACGGCAGCTCCATCAGGATCTGAGGCAGGGGCTTGAACTGACCGCTGGTCAGCCAGCTGCCCAGCAGACCACCGACCGCACCGCCTGGGGGAGGGGGGGAGAAGGCGTTTATCCACTGTATGAAAAATAACTGCATCAGGAGAATCTACTTTAGGGAAAGGGATATGGTGCCACCTTGTGTTGTAAATTAGGAACTGCAGCTCTTAATTTGTCATCCCTTAAAGGTGCAATGTGCAAAATTGCTGAGGGTCAATTTAAGTGAGAACCCTTTAGTCTAACTAACGAAAAAGGTGGAATAACCATGTAATTAAATGATTGAGTTGACAAGGTTTTCATCATTGGCTCAAGAGTGGTAAACTGCCCTGAGGCAGGTGCGTTATTTACAACAGGCCCAGATCCTTAGCAAATCTTAACCATAACCTGAGCAAACTCATGCCTGAACTTTAACCATCTGTAACCAGTTTAAAACTGTTGGTGTAAAACTGTAAATGCAGCGTTCTCCATGCCTGCAGTTCACTAATATTGATACTCACTGATAAATTGCGTGCTTATTGCATGTTTTTGGTTAGTTGAGTCTAAAAGGTATCACTTAAATCAACCCTCTGCAATTTTGTATAGTGCACCTTTAAATTCACTTTTAATTTTTCCTGATTTGATCAGTGATGAAAATAACAGTCCTAACTCTTTACTTAAGTAAAAGGAGAAATCCTCCATTATCTCAGAAAGTCCTCCATTCAAACTAAAGCATTATTAGCAGCAAAAAGTATCAAAACTAAAAGTACTCATTGTGAAGAATCTTTGCTTGAATGGACAATATTTCTGAGCTTACTACATGTTTTACATGTGGAAAAAATCTAATAATATGCAAAGTAACTACAAGCATCAGATAAATGTATAAAAGTAAAAAGTCTAAAAATCTCTAAAATGTCCTGTAGTAAAACTGTTAAATCTCACTAAATGGAAATACTCAAGTAAAGTGCCAGTACCTCAAAACTGGAATGAAATAGGGAACTTTGGTAAATGTACTTAGTTACTTTTCATCTGTGGATTGATGTCATTTACACCTCAGAAAGGAAATTCTCTGTCCTCTGTTGTGGTGCAGGTTAACTAGAGAGGTTACTTGAGGTCGTCCACCAACTTCTGCTTAGTGAACAGCCTCAGTGTGAGCCTCTGAACTGTGCGGGTCAGTATGTGCAGGGTTTTTG